>APFE031543975.1:52445-83609 GCA_000404065.3 Pinus taeda
AAAATAATGGGCAAACCCTCTTCTTATGTTCTAAATTTAGAATTTTGCTTCATTTCTCCACTTGACTTGTATTAATTTCGTTGCTTTTCTCTGCCATGCATCCAAGGGAGTGCTTAATCTTTAAATTAAACTTGTATCTTGGACAATATTGATATTTTTCTTTATATTTAATTTTTGTTAATTTTTTTATTAAAAAATGATTTCTCACAATATTATATTTTTTTAAGGTTTTGCTACTAGAGAAGAATCATGAAGTTGTCTTATTACCATAATTTACATGATGAATATTAATATAATTAATCATGGAGTTGCTTCAATCATCTAATTATACGAGGAGAAATATTAATACATTTATTCGTTTATATGGTAAAGAAGTCTTCAACTTTTCAATTCACACTCCCATATGAATATTCATATATCTATGTATTTGATGTTTATTGACTTTAATATTTTATTAACAAAAAGATTGGTAATTTATTCATAAATTTTTAATTTTTTAAACTTTAATATATCTTATTATATATTAATAATTCAAATTAAAGAAAAAACTCACCTTATTTTATATACAATTTTTTTTGTATGGAAGTAGCTTATCCAAGAACATTACTTATTATCATATATGGATATTTAAGAAAGAAGGTTGAGAAATAACATAAAATACAAGACATTTTCCTCAAATTTCAGTTAGAACCAAATTACTTTAGATTAAATCATTAATGTATTTAAAAAAGTGTATTACCATATTCATTAAAATATATACTACTTATTATACTTTATACTACTATACTACTATTCACTAAATAAATGAAATGAAATTACGAATTAAAATTAAATAAGTAAACAACTAATTTACTCCATATTAAAATTAATATGACTCTCAAAACTTATTAAAACAGAGGTTTCACCTTTTAACCACCCACAAAAATCTATAATGAAAAAAATCCTTAACATGTAATAAAAATAGATCCTAGTTTCAAAAGATTTATTACAAAATCAACCCTATGAATCCTTTAATCCAATAATTCTAAATAACTCCTTATTTGTTTTAGCTACAATAAACCAATTTAACCTTCCTAAAAACTATTATTATTTCTTTAATACAAAAATTACACAACATTTTAAATTTTTTGAAAATATAATATAATATATAGGTAGGAAGTAGGAAGATAACTTGCCACGGATAAGGAAACCTGGCAATAGATGACGTCAGCTTTTGATATGGCTGCCTGCATGTTTTGACGTGCTGACCATTATTTTTTTATTCACTGCCAACAAATTAAACGCCTCCCACTTACCAGCATTATTTATTCAATCACTCCCCATCAAATTATGACTCAACTTTTAATATCGCCGCAGATTCTGACATGCCAAACGTTATTTATTAGTCCTTGCCTCTGACAATGCATGGACTCTAGCGATCGATATGGCATTGACCAACCATTAATTGGTCCTTTGACCAACAAAAATTGTACGCTATCAAAATTTAACCAAAGTTTATCCCTAGAAATTTCAGTGTAAGAAACTTATAACCAAACTTTTGAATTCGAGGTCTTATTACAAGATTCACGTACCCCGATGTTATTTCAGCGGGGACAAGTTATTTTATCCTAAGTTTTTCAAAACAAATGTTTTGCGTAGGTAAAGTATTTTATGCAAAGTTTTTAAGCCTTCACTTCTAGTGGAAAGCGAGCTACCATTTGCCATTTCTTCTAGGCACGCATCACCTTTTCTACACTCCTGTCTCCTCTTCATTCCACCAGTCTTCTACCTGTCGCATCTTCTATGCTCCCGCATCCTCTTCATTCCACCATTCTTATATGCTTTGCCTCCTCTTCATTCCCTATGGTATTCTCCATGAAAGATTTACCTGGGAAGCTAGGTACCATTGGAGGCCTTGTTTTATGCATTGGCTAGTTACTGTTAGCATCATTTTTCGTAGAAGGTCGTTCAGAAAGAAGTGCAAGCATAAGAGATACGAGAGAATGCCAATTTCTGTATAAAGTTTTCAAAAGGAAGTACAAACATAAGAGCTAAGAAAGAGTACTGAATATGTAAGATTGCTTTAGAATGTGCACAAAAAATAGTGGCAATGTTCGCGACAAATCCGAAAAAGGATGCAGCATGACAGATTTCCCCGCTACCATCGACACTTTTCTGTTAGAGCTGGTACTGGCCATTTCCCAACACCTATCTTATCCAGTTAATCTGGAACTGGCCATTTCCCAATGCCTATCTTATCCAGTTAATCTGTGCCTAGAGGTGCAATTTCGAAATTCAATTATTTTTTTTTGTCAGCCTAAAAAAACCATAAATTTTCATTATAAAAATGATTACAGTAGCTTGTTTTTGTTATGCTTCTTCAAAAAACAATTTTGAATTTCCACAACGTTCCTAAAATTCTTCTTACAGTGCTCTATAAATTACCTTATTTTAGTGTCATTTTCCATAGAAAGCCGTTCAGAAAGAAGTGCAAGCATAAGAGATAAAAGAGAATGTCAATTTCCATATAAAGTTTTCAGAAGGAAGTACAAACATAAGAGCTGAGAAAGAGTACCGAATATGTAAGATTGCTTCAGAGTCCACGAAAAACAGTGGCAAACAGATGCAATGCAAAACTCTTTACGTCTAAATCATCTTGATGTTTAGATGCAAACAGAGGTAATGCAAAACTCTTTACGTCTAAATCATCTTGATGTTTAGATGCAAACAGATGCAATGCAAAACTCTTTAGGTCTAAATGATCTTCCTGTGCAAAAATCTCAAGTTCCTTCTCTACCAGAGAATAACGTCTACTTGCACATAGCAACTAGTACTTGACGTGGAGGCTTTGAAGGTCTTCTCGCATGCTGAACAGTAAGGTTATCTAGCAAAAACACATCCCCTTCCTCCCACCTTAAATTTACGCACTCTTCATCAGCAATGGCCTTGAATGCCTCCACTTCTTCACCAAAAATATGACACCCATCTCCAAAAGACAATGACAGGTTTCTTTCGCCATAACCGGTTATGGTGCTAAACCAGACAAGCCTCCCTCCATATCCCTCGAATGCTCTGATCGCCTTCCGAGGGCTGAACACAAACTCAGCTAATCTATCCTGTAGGCACTTAAAGTTCGTACAACCCATCACATTTATTGCTCTGCTTATCATTCATTCAAATGCAGAGGCATTAAACTTTGAAAGCAATAATAACTGAACAACAAAATGAAGAATAAGATGACGAGTTTAAGTGCAAGTGCAGTGGAATAATAAAGTTATGACAAACCCATGTAAACCCGAGGTGTCATCTCAAGATCATCTCAAGTTGATACCCAGGATTAATACCCATCCTCAAAGTTTGAAGCTCATTAGGTTAGATAAAATGATATGCACCTCCAAAATTGCCAAGTGGTACAAAAGTTTGTTTGTAAAAGTTTAGGGAAGGCTAAATAAGATCGGAGAAGTTTAATTCCCAACAAATTTATATTCTCAACCCTTCACAGGATGTTTGAACCAATAATATAAACTGAGACCAAACCCACTGAAACCAACTGGTATACACAATATGAATTTAAATGGGCTTATGCTAATTAATAGCTGCTAGTAGCTACATTGCACTTACCTCTTTTTCGCCTCATTTGGGTCGTTTGTTTCCAGAAAAGTCAGCCAGTTTCTGGCAGAGAAGGAATCAAATGTGTTTTGGGTGGGAGCCATTACTTTAGACATGACCAACCCTGTATCCTTCACTCTTGTTACAAATTCAGGCATTCTGTCTTCCATGCACTACGCAATGCCTTGGCTGAGAGCTATGGCAGTCTCTCCATCTATGGTAACAGACGGACAACAGCGGTTTCTGTTCTCGGAAGAATATAATTAAGATTCAATGGTCAATCAAGATTCAACGAAGATTAACAGAATTTATTCATTAGGAGGGAGATGAAAATCGGGCATGCTGGTTCTCACTGAAACTTATCCCAAATAAAACATTAATGGAAAGCTTTGACACGTAGTCCGATGAATGGGCTCCATTTGACCAACTTGGTTCATGCAGTTGATAACGTGTCTATGGTAAGAAACACGTGTCAAACTTTTTCATCCATTCCCGTAATGTGTCTATAGTAAGAAACACGTGACAAACTTTTTCATCCATTCCCACATTATTTATTGAAGTGCTAAGTTCGTTCAGTGAAGTTCGTTGGTATTGACAGTGACAATGCATGGTTATTTTTGAAGGTGGAAAGCATGGTGTGGGATTCCGAAGCCATTGTTATACTCCTGAGAAAACATTAAGTTGTCCACGCCATAAGGTGATATGAACAAATGCAGGATGAAATGCACTATTTTCTTTTTATCTGCACTTCATTCTCCTTTCTATGCGAGCATGAGCCATCAATTCAGAAGTTGTATACAAAAAATTGTTTGGCTTTTGGTCATAGTTAGCAAGATCGAGTGTAAAAAAACAAAAAAAAACCAAAAAAAAATATACATTTTATAAATATTACCCTACACCAGAGATGATGATGTTGACTGCAATATTCAAGATGAAGATGATTCAACTTCTCAGCACTAGGCGTGGCAGCGAGGCAGGCCTAGACATCAATTGCTATCATATTCTGCGTCTCTAAAGAATGTTGAATTTGAATGATTTATGCTCTCTAATGAATATCAAGACTTTTTTAATAGTTTAATATTAATGATTTTACCATAATTAAGATTGAAATGTGTATCGTTAGTTGAGATAATAATAAATTTGTTGATGACTTTTTATTATGAAATTATTTATAATGATATTTGGCTTTTATGATTTAACAATGTTACATTCACTAAAATCATGCACATTACCAAGATTGAGGTATTATGTAAACTTCACTTCAAGTAACCAATAAGAATTAATATACATTTCATACTTTTATGATTCTAAATGCATAGTTAAATTAATCATGTCATTAACTTTGTTGTGCTTCCTGTTGGTGGTTTTGCTGGTAATTAAAAGGTTTCCTGAATAACAGGAAGTGTGGTTCAGGGTGATGAATAGCATAGTGGGCCCACCAGCGAGACTGCTGAATCCTAAGTCGTGTTAAAAAATAAAGAAAAGTCGCCCAATAAAATGATTTGTATAATAAACTGAGAAGATAAAATAGGATATCCCAGAAAGTAAGCACTAACTGGGCCGCTAAACTAAATATAACACAAATAAGAGGTAAAATAAGTGACCACTTAGTACAGAAAATAAAAGTCCAAATACTATGAGCGAAAATAAGGGCCCTCTCACTTCAGAAAAGCCCACAATAAATTGCAAAAGCCAACCACTAATGTGCCCATAATATTTGGAGAGTTTCATTTGTGGATACTTTCCACCAGGTATTTCTACATCTAACTCAGAAAATAAAATGACCAGGTATTTCTACATCTAACTCAGAAAATAAAATGAATTGTAGAGTTAAATTTGTCAAAGAATTTTAGTTCTAGTTCACTGATGCCAGGGAAATCAGGAAATCAAATACCAGTCATCGTCACCCTGAACTCCCTGTCTTGCACCGGAAATTTTTGCATGTAGATAAAGATACGCAGGGACTGCCGCTACGCAGTTGCCCCCGTGATGTTTCAATGCTAAGAAATTAAACACCCACTTGCCAAACTTTCTTTTATTCATTCGCTATCACTACTCGGGCTTTCCACTTGCCAAACATTGTGTACTGATTCAGTGCCATTAAATTAAACACCTCCCGCTTGCCAAACATTTTTTATTCATTCACTCCCCCATCAAATTATCATAACTTCTTCCCGTCTTTTCTGTGTTCAGAGTCGGTGCTTGTACCCTGTTTGGACTACCTGGGAATCCCCGAGGGACATGTCCGCCAGTGTAACCCCACAATAAGGAAAAATACATATTCTATTACTTTACTTGAAGGACGCCACCCAGTTTATATTGATTCCGTATCACTCGCTGGCAGCATCATGCTCCTCTCTCTTCGCATTTCTGTCATCGGATATCTCCAGAGTCCAGACTGACCCACGAAATGCAATCATCCATTTTTTATTTTTGCTGTATAGATTTACTTCATCTAAATCAGTTGCTGGCAGCATCTTGGTCCTCTTTCTTCGGATTTCTTTGATCGGATATCCGTAGACTGACCCCACGAAATGCAAATATCCACTTTTAGCTTTTACTTTTGCTATATAAATTTGCATTACTTCATCTAAATCACTCGCTCCCTATACGATGTTTCTCTTCTTACCCCTTTTTTCTCTATTCTTCTTCCCTGGCTTACCCATGACAAGATATTGAGCGGCCACTGTTGGATTCCGGTTTCCTCATCACGGTGATCCTTGAGAGTCCATGTAGATTAGAGCAAGGCCGCGTCCTTGTGCAACAGGAGTGGCGTAACCTACAGCAGCGGTTATCCAAGGGAGAGATTAGTTGCCGTCAAACTCACATCTATGGATCTTCACGGTCCCGCTTTCTCTTCCTCTTTGGCAATTTGTCGTTCCTCCACTTGTTTGATTTTCCAAATATGAGACGGATTCTCACGTGTTCTGTGGTGGCTATACCCAGGAACCGGGCGAAAAGTGATCTCTGCCACGCCGAGGCTGAGCTTTGCGGTCTTGACACAAAATTGTATTCTTGTTTTCATTTCTGTAAGTTTGACATCTTAGGGTTTGCTGTTTTTTTTAATGTTGATGTGGGTCTTGTCCACTTGCAGGAACGTGGGTATTAAAGCTTCGGATTCTCTGCTTTTCGTTGGCACGGATGTAGATATGGGACAGAGGAGACGTAGTCTATAGCTAAAGAGGAATTTGTTTCCTTCATTATCAAGTGAGAGGAGAAACGACAACGTGTTAGGAGGAGGAGATTAAATGGGGTCGTGCAGATCCAGAGCTGTATGTTTTAGGGCAAAAATTATGTCCATTGGATGACGGCTGTTGTGGGTAACAACACTCCATTTAGAGAAGGAAACGGCCGTATTCCAATCCACCATGGACTCCCAAGGATCGGTGGCGGTTGTCCACATCTTAATATGGGAGGGCACATCTTAATATGGGAGGGCCATGCTTAAGTGGATTACAGATTTCCTAAATATTTAGGAATTGGACTGATATGGACGAAGATCATTTTTTTTGACAGTGCCCATATCTATCCGATTCTGATATCTATCAGATTCTCAAATATTCTAAAATCTGTAATCGACTTAAACTCCGATTAAACTCACTCATATGGGAACAAGGGAAAAACGTGCGAGAGGGAGGGAAAATAAGTCATCAGCTTATCGGGAATGATACGGAGATCACTCTAGTAATAATACCCCTCTTTTTTTAATTAAATCTTCGCATTCTAGAGTAGTGTAGAGAGAGCGGCCGATATCAATGAGCGAAGATTGAAAAAGAATGTGATTGGTAACATACAAATGATGTGAAAAAGTTATAACTGATCGCGATCTTCCATACATTCAAGAATATGAATTCAAAGCTAAAGCACACAATATTTACGTAGTGGAAAATAACAGTGGAATTTTACTTTATACAGTGGGTAATCACCCGATTCTACTTCGAATGATGATAAATTGTAGTCTCGAATGGAATATATATTCAAAACACATGCACAGATTTGCACTTTAAAACAATCGTCATCTCTCCAATAGCAGAATAGTAGAATGGACACTTGAGCATATTTATCAACCATCTGATATCCCTTCCAAAATACCAAACGCATTTGCATCCCTTCTATGCGAATGTCATCAGTATAAAGAAGGGCGGCTTTGCGTTAAAGGAAGAATTTAGTGAACTTACGTATGAGAACGGAATCACAGTTGGGTTACTCTGCTTGGATACATATTGTAATGGAATGTGATTCGCATACTGTTTATGAAATAGTGCAATACAAAATCGAATATACCAATTTAAATTAATTGTGGTGATGTGATTTCAATTTAAATGAGTTTTCTATTAAAAATAGTTCTACTCTTCGGTTAAAAGTGTGTTAAATTATATGTCTAGAGTTTGAGAGGCAATAAAGTATATACGTTATACTTTGAACCTACTAGGTTAATTTTTTCTTAATCATTATTTCACGTGTTCTTATTCTTGTTAGTGTTTTATCATTCTTACATTATGACTCTTGGTAGTGTATCACTAATATGGTAAATGTCACAGGTTTTAGTTTTAATGGTCAACATATTGTTAATACAAATTCAGGAGAGGTTGCAACTAGACACCATTTTTTTTTTTTATTGATTTATTGATTTATGTATGTGGAAATACTGAAATGAAAGATAGATGTACAAAGACCAGGTTGAGTAATTTGTGTTACATGAAATTTGCAATGGGATGAAATAACTTAGTGGAAGGTAAATGACACACAAACCTAGACTATTTGACATAATTCGACACTATCTACAATGAAACCAAAGCACACTTGAACATCTCTGTGCTATCTTGCAAGGAAAAGAAAACACAATGTTGAAATGAGAACCTATAAACCCTTGCAAAAAAACAGATTTCTAAAGCAAACCAATCAAAAACATCTACAATGTCTTTGTACTTTGAAGATCCATTATAAGGGTTCCAAGAGTGTTGTAATATATCAAAGAACACAAATAATGAGTTTATTACAAATTTGAGTGTGTTTGAAAGGCTAGTTAGTGATGTGATAGGTGACAAGCTCCCAGTTCAAACTATACAGACATATCGTGATGAGGAAGGAAAAATCAGAGGAAGGAAAAATCATATTGGGTCATAAAGAAATCACCTAAATAAGAATCTCATAAATACAGAATCAATAAATTTCAAAGAATCTCATTAATTGGAAGAGCTTACCTACTGAAGATTCTACATGGCAAGATGAATATTCTATATAGAAGAATCTAGAGCTACTCAATCATTGGTGCCAACACTTTTTTGAAGGATAGGGTCACTTTAGGTCATAATAATACTAGTGTAGCCCCTATATTGTCATTGTGTGCCCTATAGAAGCTCATTATTGTTATTGTTGTGCCCTTACATTATTATTTTTACGTAGGCCCTAATTTTATTTTGACCCTTTATATTGCTACATATATCAAGGTGGTCTTGTCATTTTAATCATCCAAGAATTGTTCATTTATGTGAAGTAAAAGGAGGTAGTTGCCTCAAAGTGGTTTATTATCAAGTCATTGATCTATATTTTCTTCTATATTATTCTCTATATCCTTGTTTCATTGGTTTTCTAGACTCTAATCCTCTAATCATCTCCATCGGTTAAAAAAATGTTTACTCACATAATTACAAAGTTTTTTTTGTTGGAATTTAACATCTTTTCATTTTAGGTGAGGTTTTTCTTGTGAAAGAGAATCATAATGATCTCATTCATATATATATATAAAATCAGAATTTACATTATGAATCTTCATATAATTAATCATGTATTTGCTTCAATTCTCCATATATTTTCATTAACAACCATTTCCCTCAAGATAGAAATATTAATACATTTTTATTTTTTTGTACAGAGTAAGTGTTCAACTTTTCAATTCACAATTTCACCTCAACGTTGATGTATCTGTTTATCTAATTTTTATTGATTTTATATATTTTATTATTTTATCAAAAAACATGGTTACTCATATTATTGTTAACTTTTTAATTTGGACTTAACAATTTTCAATTTATATTCAATAATCTAAATTAAAGGAAATGTCCCTTATCTTATAATCCTCATAGAAATATGCCTCCCCTGATTAAAACTATAGTTATGACCACATATTTAATATATAAGAACAAGTTAAATAACATGGAAGACTCCTTGTGGTATGATCGAGTAGTTGGCACAACCGGATGTTATGACCTCGAGACAGTTTCAAATCCGTGGGCGACATCGTTTGCCCATTGTGATAATGGTCAAGGAGTAGCATCCCTCACTCTTGGGGAGTCTCGAATCTTGTTCTTGTTAAGTCATAAATTCCTGGGATATCTAGACTCTTGGTGTTATAATGGAAGTTTCCTCATTTGATCTTGGGCCTTGCCCATATGACTCCAATGAGTTATCAATTAACCATGATAAAATAAAATAAAAATAAACAAATAACATGGAATATAATATAATTCCTAAAATTACTTTAAATTAATATATTAACATACCATATGAAGGTGATCAACCTTCTTAGAAAATATCAAAATTATTTCTATGATCTCATAAAAGTAAAGAAAAAAAATATTATTAAAATAATAACTAATTCCGATAAAGTTCGTAGTAAAACTTGGTGTAAATCAATCCCCAATTCTATTTAGGATGAAAAGGTTGAAAATGCAAAGCATTCTCTTAGAATCCTCAACTTGTACTAGCAATATATTCTATTTCAAAAAATTTATTGCAAGACCAACATTCTTAATCCTAGTAAAAATTAATGATCATTATTATTAAGATCAAGGAATTCTATTAAGAGTACGTTCCTCTTGGGCCATTCCTCATCTATAAATAGCATATAAAAAAAAGGCCATATGTCCCTATTTTCCAATGTAGTAACAAGTGTCATGTGTCTTTATCACCGAGTGTATCATTGTTGTTGTACTTGTCCATAGGCGTCTCTTCTCTACCTTTCATATTGTTAGAGATCCACGTGATTCCATAGGCCTTTGTTTTGGAGAACATGCTCGTGTACTTTAGACTGCGGGCCGATATCACCTATAGTTCCATGCTTTGTGCCTCCAACCCAAGATGAATTCAACACAGAGAAAATGGTAAAGTTAGGAAAAAAGATGAATAAGTATGGTAAAGTTAGGAAAAAGGATAAATAAGTATTGAGAGTGACGGAGTTGAATATTAGGTGGGAAATTTAGTGGATGAAATGGATACTTTCATCCATAATAACAGAAAAATGCAAGCCTCTGCAATTTAAAGCCCATGATTTCTCTCTCGCATGGCCTAGTGAACTATGTCAAAGGTAGTTAATTATTGAAACCATTTAAGTAGACAACCATCGTCAAATATATGTCGTTGCCCTCATATGAAATTGTTATGTGAGAAGTTTAGAGTTTCCTGAAAATTTCAAAAATGGTCTTGAAAATTTAAATTAGAATATTACAACATCGATCTTAGCATGTTTTGGACCTTTGATTTTGTGGTCACATTGTTTTTTTCTTTTCTAGTTGTTGTTTTAACCACTACTCACTACTCAGAGAACGGCTACTCAGAGAATAGTCACAAAAGTCGATTTTATGGCATGCTTGGAAATGTCAATCATTCAAGCGTTAATGATATGAAAATTGTTGTTAAGAAACAAAGTACTCCTCAAACTAGAAAAATATTCCAAGCAATAACCAACTACAACATTGGCACAAATTGTTTGAATTTTCTACCCACGTAATTGCTTGAGATAAGTCATGATTATTAAAACAAAAATCTTAATCAGAATAAAGTGCAAGTGAAACATGCTTTAAAAAAAGACTTTCATAGATATGTATAAATAATCTAGGAATTGCATAATTCCATAATTACACTTAATTGAGAAACATATTAAGTACAAAATTAAACAATTTACTAAAGAAACATAACAAAATTTGAGAACCTTACCATCAATTCCAGGGATTAACTATATGTTTAGGTTGACATTTCAAAAGTTCTACTCTACTTGGGAAGTTATATAGCTACACTAAATTATCCAATTTTATGCCAAATTACCTAATAATTTACATCCTCTCGACGTTGACAAACAAATGAATATGGGGCATGAAGAATCCCCATCTGAAGAATGGTAATAACCCACATTTAAATAGCCAAATCAACCCACGAATGATATTAAATTGCCGCAAATACTATTGAAATATGATCTAGACCACAATTCAATACCTAGGATGTAATTATGTAAGATTAAAGGTTTCAATTAATAGAAGCCTGAAGGTGAATAAATGTGAAAAATGGACAAGGCCATATGAAAAATACTCGATCCCATCATTGGATGATGGCGAATGTGACTGCCTTATCTGATTTCTGTGAAAATGTGGTAGGTTGGAGGGAAGTACAATGACTTATAGAGGAGTTGCCATTTGATGTTCCCATGATCAATTGAAAATAATTAATATTATATTGTATTAATGGAGAAATGGTTACATAACGTAACCCCTTGTGTTAGGATTAGTTCTTTGGTTGTAAGAGTTTTTTCTCACTTCCATATTCTTTTGATATGTATTTATTGTCTTATCTTTGATTAATTGAATATGAGAGTGTATGCTCCAGTTTGTGCATCCTCTAGGTACAAATTTCTCACCTTTGAGCTCCTTGTTAATTAAATTCTTTCTTTTCCAGTTTTTCTAAGATGGTATCAGAGCTCAGATCAAGTGAGTGTGAGCTACCTGTAGAGCCTTAATGGCTAAATTAGAGGACTAGTGGCTATAATGCCCTAATGGCAACAAAGGAGCCTCAATGCTCATAGTTTCAGTGTCTAGGTGGTTGTGAGTAACATACCTTACTCACAACAAAATATTTATGTTTCTAACAGGTCTCAACATACCTCCAATAGAGGAAAAAGTGGTGATCACATTTTCAGCCTGATAAAAGTGATGATCATCGAGGATACAAAGGTTAAACCCAGAATGATGTGATCTTTACTTAGAGCAAATTTCTTCATCGCCCCCAAAAATAGCGATTTTTTAGGGAGAAAGGGTGATGCCATGTTTTTATGGTTCTTAGCTTGTGATTTAGCCAGTTTAGTGGCAGATCAGAGTTATAGACATAGAGATCATGGTAGATTGGTTGTAGATTGACAAGATCAGAGGCAGATTAGGTAGATCAGATAGATCTGTGATCGATTCAAAGTTCCTGGTATGTTTTGAGATTATTATTTTTTATCGTAGCTTGTAACTATTCACTTGCTGAGAATCGACTAAACATTGAGGAATTTAAAATCTGATCAGTTAAAAGTGAACAACTTCACAAAATCTTATCTTAATGAGACTAACAAACTCGATGGGAGAAATTATACCAATTAGAAATTCAAGCTATAGATGTTTCTTGAGCGATCCAATACTCGATCAATCATCAGTGGTGATGAGTAGAGGCTAGCCATTTCGGCAAGTGGCACGAGAGCAATAATACAAGATTGAGATAAAAGGGAGAATAAGGTAAAAGTCCTATTAAATGTGCCTATTAAAGACAACATTATCCCTCATACCAAAGATTGTAAAACATCCAGTGAGATATGGACTACACTCAAGAGCCTTTACAAGACACAGAACACCAATCACGTCTTGTCACTCAAAGGAAAGTTATTTTCCATGAGGATGAATGAGAATCAGTCTATCGTTATAGATCAAGGACCTAAAGCACAAATTACGTGACATTGGGGAGAAGGTGTCCAATTCTGATCTTGTCACAATTACATTGAACGGGATGACAGATGAATACTAGATTTTCATCATAGGCTTGTCTGCAAGGGAGAGATCCCTTGCATTTGAAGAGCTAACTGGAATCTTGATACATAAAGAAGAGCAGTGATAGAATTTGAGACCGTAGAGTGTCGATCTCACTCTGATAGTGAAGAAGAAGACATACAAAGGGAAACAACGACAGGGACAAAAAGATGATGGCAGTTTTTATAAGAGACCATTTAGAGGTATGTCTCTAAGTAACATTGGTAACCCATATGACATTAAATTCTTTTATTGTGGGAAAACTGGTCATTTAGCTAAGTTTTGTTTTAAGAAACAAGAAGATGAGACTACAAATAAATAGAGAAGGCACATAGGGCCCTTTTCTGATAAAGATCTATTGTACTAAGAAATAACCCCCCAATTTATAACAAATAATAACTAGGCTTAGATTTGTAAATGGGGAACCTTTTGAATTTTTTGGCTTAGGATAATAAAACCCTAACTCTAAGAAAATTCCTATCAAAACCTTGAAAAAGAAGCTAAGGATGAAATCCCTGCAGATCGAAAATTAGACTTTTCCACATGACCATGTTAAAACACCTTTATAAAAGTGCGATATGCGATTAGATCTCCCACTATGGTAACATCACCTTGCCATTTTGCAATCGGATTTCGCACTTCACATAGTTCACGAGAAACTTGACCAAGCCATTGAAAAACACAAACGATATGCGAAATACAATTTTTTGATCTTCGCAATCACATTTTGCTTAATACATTTGATAACGCTATACTATATACCTTTTAAGACTGTGATGTGTGATTAATTCTCGTAAAACATGTGGAATAATTACGTTTTAAATGCTAAAACAAATGACTCGATAGGTTATTAAATATTTAGCGACCTGAGGAAGGATAATCATTTTCCTTGTTATGGGTAGTTATAATCGAGTATGTCATTAAAACCTTTCTCATAATCCAAATCCATTTCACTTAAGCTTTCAATATTTTGCTAGATATAATCTGTGGTGATATATTTTGTTTATCTCACGAAACTAAAAAAATACATGTCCAGGTGATGCAGAAAAAGAGCAACAAATCATTGTTGAAGTTGAGTTTATAAAGATGGCTCCTATCTTTGTTGATATAGTTTGTGATGCTGCGAGAGGCATAATGGCTTGGGAAGTAATTTACAATAGACTCTAGGATGAGCATCCTAAAATCACTATTACGAGAGCAATAACTAAATCAAAAAAGGCCTTCAAAACTTCAACGTAGAGATGCTTCATGTTCATTCCTTCATAGTATAGGAGCAAGGGCTAAAATCCTCCCCTATACACACATGATGAGGTGGGTGATTGAAAACCTTATCATTGAAATTAGCCAGTTGAAGAATTTAAATATGGAGCTTATAAGGTTGTTCAGAGCAGAGGTTGTGAAGAGGATGTACAACATAACTGATCCGCATTGTATATACGACAGTACATTTGTGGCTAACTTTGCAAAGAAGAATCCAAACCCCTTCAAGCTAATTTAGGGTTGGAGGGTGTTAGACAACAAATTCAAGTATGACAAATCGGGTACGTATGCTATAGCCTCTTTGGAAAACCCCCTACAACTATGTAGCAACCATGTTATGTATATTGTATGGGCTACCCAACGATACTAACTTTTCAATAGAATCGATTCCTTTGATTGATGGTTGCGTTAATTCTCATATCATGAATTAGCATTCCATCCTATCTGAAAACCTAGCCACCACCATTACGGAATACCGACAGAAGAAAGCCTCCCTTTCAGATAATCTCCCTGCCTTCTATTTTAGTGCCTATATTACGGATGCTATATATTTTTGCACCACATTTCCAACCATAGGCTCGAAATGGACCTCACAAGATCCCTACCGAATCCATCTCAATCATAAACAAATTTGGGAGTCACATTACATACTTCACTTCTATAATATTGTCCATGTTGTTGTGTTTCCCCTACATTAAATGATTTTCAATAAGAAAGGTGCTGACTTCTCCCAAGAAGTTGCAACAGACCTACTTACAGTTGGCATGTACTTATTGAAAAGTGGTTCACCTATATTAGGGTTTTTGGTATCACAGCTGATCCACATGTACTTCCTTTATATGTTTATGTTAAGTTATTAGAAAAAGAGATTTCCTACTAGATAGTGGGAAACGACCTCACTCAAGTTCTCATAGACGACAACAAGCAATTATGTCCCATTTTCCCTGTCAATGTGGTTCCTTTTTTTTAGCCAATTGTGTTCATGCCATTAAGGAATAAGCACCTATGGAAGCCCTCGGGCTTCATACATTACCTAAGAGGAAATTTGATCCAAACAAAGCAGCATACAATGTCACTACTAGAGTTAAACTCAAGCCATACAATCATGACGATAATCATTTTTAGGATTTGTTATAGTCCGTTGTATCCTTTTAACAAGAGTTCGATTGGGAAAAAGAGAATCCAAAACCTAAATATTTTTAAATATTTCAGAAATTTAGAGATGAGAGACTCGAGGTGATCCCAATGCATCTATTAAAAACCAAGATTAAGTCTACTCGAAGCATCACTATTGATAGTGGTGGCCCTAGCTCTCAAATAGACTCTGAGGTAAACACTGAGAAGACAACAGACACAGGGAATCCCTAAGATCCTGACAACACAACTGAGTCCAAAAGGAAGTCGACTAAGAAACAAGTGATGAGCACCCCAACTATAGAAATCGGTTCAGAGGCCAAATGGGGTAGTTTGGAGTAGGAGTGGGATCAATTTAAGCAGAAATTGCAAGGCACTCCCAAAGCATCAAATGCCAAAGAAACAAAGGAATTTAGAACTCCTTCACATGTTGAAAATGATAAAGATCCCAAATCTTTCAGCGGACAATATACACCTATGGAGGAACAAGCAATAACTTCCCAACGTACATAAATTATCCCTACTCTACCCACATCGAATGTTGTTCTCAAAGTAACTGAAATAACTCCACAAGGTTGTAGTTAGAAGGGAGAGGAAAAGGAAAAGGGTAGATGCACCTGAATTCAAACCTAGAAATGATCCTATGGACGTTGTCTGGAAGGACATTCCTTTCAATCTGGCTGGAACTTGACAAGACTATCACAGTGTATGAGAGCATACACATCAACCACTATGGATAAGGCCACTAAGGTCTTTTCTCTGCAAAGTGAGAAAGAGGAGAGGATTGAATAGCTCTAACAAGAACTCAAGGTAGAGAAAGAAAGCACAAACAAGTAAGTGGCAAAGCAAATAAAGTAATTGCAGCAAGATATGGAGGTCCTGAAAGTAAGCCACCAGGCCAATATATCGGCCAAAAGCATGTAACTCGTATAAATGCAGCAATCCATGGACAGATACAAGGACATTCCCACTACTAAAAAGTTGATCAAAGAGGCCTTGGAATTAAATTCTCTTCTAGTGAGATAGCATGAGTATTTCTGCCAAAAGATGTCACATATTACTCCCTAACTGACTATTAGAGACGAGCTGTCAAACAAGGCAATTGACTAGAGAATGAAATTTAATGATTTAAACACTAGAATCTTTGAGTTCATTGAGTTGTAGGAAATAGAAGATGGAAAGAAGGAAAATCTACCTGATATTTAAGAGACTCATAAATATATTCGCTTTAGAGATTGGGATGCCAGAATCAAACATTTTGAGCTAGTAGTCCCAAGGGCCACTAGAGTCTCAAAGAAAATCATAAAAGAAGTGAACCACATCCTGTTCATCACCAATCTCATCAAGGGAGGCAATATGATAGAAATGCCTGATTTAACTGCTTTGTATAAAGACTGGAAAGAAAAGGTGGGGATTTCGAGAGAGGCAATTGTGAAAATGACCATGACCAATTGAGAGTCATATTGGCAGTATATGGTTAAGCGACATAGTGATATTATGACTCACAATTTTTCCCTTGATATTGCTCAAAGGATGTTTCCACCTCTCACCCATAAAATCTTGAACGGAAAACTCAAAACTTATTTTGGGCCATATCCTCAAATTCAATTGATGACCGATATTTGTGATTCAAAGGACAAGCTAGTAGACAACAAGTCATCCTCTTAGCTTTGTTTATTTAGCCTCTGTTTATTTTTGGAGTTAGTTACCTAGTTAGGAGGAAGGTTGTTTGAAACCTCCTCAAATTGTGTATAATCTATTTTTGCACATTTATTTAGAGTAGTATTTATACCCTTCTCATGCATTTAGAGAAGGGTCAAGAATTTTATCAAAAACATTTGCAAAGAATGCACTATTGTAAGATTGTGAATTCTTTGTTGAAATGATCGAACATGATCATTTCCTTTAGATATCAGACTACTTTCCTTTCTTGATGAACTTTTGGATTCTTGGGAGACAATTTAATTTGAAGAAAGAAGTTAATCTATGTCATTTGTCAAATAAGTAGGATTTCACACATATGTTACTATTTAATTAGTCGAAAAACTTTACTTTCATGGATTATATGTGAGATTCATTTTTTCTCTTAAGTGTTAATTTCACTTTTGTATGATGCCTAGCTTAGGTTGTGATTTTCATATATAACTCGTCATATATGCGATAAATTTTATAAATTCCTTTGACTAACTCTTTAGTCAAAGGAATTTCCTTTTACGTTTATCATATTTGTTTAGTTGTGCTCAATCTTTATTGTCACATGCTAAATAGATATCCTTGTAGATCGCATATCACACAAGACCACCTGGGTTTATATTATAATAAGTTAGTTAGGGAAATTGCATTGTAGAATATGTTACCTAGATTATCACTATTCTATTGCAAAGCCCTCATGAACCACCCACTCTCATCTTAAATCCCACACTGGGAAACTGGTCCCATTATCCCTAGTCGGAGCCACCAGTTAAATGGGAAAGGAGTTGTCTTAGGGTCTAGACTGGGTGGTTATACCCCATGTTTCGGTAGCAAAATTCTAAGGCTACAACATTTCGGCACTAGAAGGATGTCCTTCAACTGTGAATGGAAAATGAAGCTAAAAATAATTCAAAAAACATTCGTAAGAGTCAAAATCCCTCCACCATTTCTACCCCTTCTCAAACTCATTCAAAATATCCTAATCTGAGTTCCGAAGCAGTAGAAACCACAGAGACCCAAAGTATCTGAAAAGAGAGTGTTACCTCCGTATTACAACAAACTGGTGTATTGACTAGACTACAAAGTGCGAGACTTGGGCTTACCCCTTCCAAGGTCCCCATTCCTCCATGATGTGAAAAAGTCACTTCATCAACATCTAAATCAGATACTATCGAGATCACATCACCTTTCCATCCATTTAATCCTCCATCCAGTTCTATCCAATGCACGACTTGTCAAACAACCACTTCCCCAATTAGTGCTACAATTATCAGTACTAATCAAGTAGTAAGTTCTTCACCATATATACCTACTTCTGAACTGACCTTCCCATTTTCTGAGTCCCCAACTCAAGTTATGGCCAATCAACCTTGGAAAAATATTAATGTTATCCTAGTTGTCAATCCAAAAGCACCCCCATTAAACCAAGAAAAATGGCTGCCTAAGTATAATCCTGACCATGCTCTCCCAACTGAAGGACATCTAAATAATTTTATGTTAGCCATGAATCTCAATGGGGTTGCACATGAATATGTTGTAATCAGATTGTTTCCTTATACTTTCCAAGGATATGTTGGATATTTGTATTTTTCGCTCCTAGTAGGTTCAAATAGAGATTGGGATACTTTTCAAGAAGCATTTATGGAAAATTTTGCTGATGATAGGACTATAGCATCCTTAATCAATGATCTTTCTAATTTGAAAGCTAATCGAGATGAAAAGATCAAATATTTGAACTCCAGATTTAACAAATTTTTAAACAAAATCCCAGCTTCCTCTAAACCTATTATAGATGTACAAATAGAAAGGTATATATCATCTCTACCTTCTAATATTGTAATTTTTGTAGATAGAGCCAATAAGGCTACCCTTGTAGAAAAAATGAAAGAAGTCCGGTCTGTAGAATGTAGAATTATGGCTTTGGAAAAAATATCACAAATAGATAAATTGAAGACCAAAAAAGTGACATTTAAGGATTACTCTAAGAAGAAGGCTTCAAAAGACCCTTTCGATCTTGAAGGCCTTCAGAAAGTGTTAAATATGACATCCAACGAAATGGTCGAAATTAAGAAACAAGTTTTAGAATCCTCTTCTCCTAAGAAAACTTTTCAATCTTTCAAAAGGAACACTTCTTCTAAGTCAAAACCCCCAAACACCATTTCAAATCCTAAATCTGACCAAGAAGTAGAAGAATATTCGAAAAATGAAGAGGACGCTAAAATGGAAGAAGAAATTAAACTAAATAGCATGTGCGATTTTATTCTCCCAACTGAAGAAGAGGCACAAGCAATGCCAATGACTAAAAGAAGAAAAAATTCTCCTGACATGTCTATCACAAATCAAAAGGACAAAGTTACTACTCCTGCAAAGGAGAATACAATAGCTAATAAATGTAAGACTAGCCAAACCAATCTTATCCCTTCAGATTCCCCAAATCTCTCAAAACATTGGTAATATCAGACACGGTCGAATACAATATAGTGGAATACGTGAAAAATATTATGCAGTAGTTTTGACACAGTTGATCGATGAAAATGTTAGGGCACCTATCTCATTTTCTAGTTCTAACTTACAAGGTGTCGAATTAAATTATTTAGCTGTATAGAAACAAATGTTTACTGTTTTTAAAACTTTGAAACATTTCAGACCTTTTCTTCTTAAAACCCATACAAAGTTAATTGTACCATACCCTGCAATAAGAGAACTACTGATCCAAAGAGAATTAGGGGAGAAAAGGGCTAATTGGGTAACTGTACTCCAAGAATATGATGTAGAAATCTAGCCAGCTAAAATTGTCAAGTGCCAAGGTTTTTGCAGGATGTTACTAGGAGCTTCCGGATTACCACCAGAAGAAGATCAAGGTAATGAAGTACAAATATCAGATGCAAGCCTCAATGAGACACAATCACAATATGTTGATTTCAAATTTTATCTAAAGAATGAATATGCTCCTATGCATCTTAATTATAAAACAAAGTGAGCTTTAAGATGGAAATCAAATTTGTATGAATGGGTAAATCATATACTGTTTAGGAATAATTATGATTCAGGATTGCTAATATGCCTAGCAAATCCTGAAGCCGAGAAGGTCATGCATGAATTACAGGATGGACTAGTTGGACGAAATTCTAGAGGAAATACCATGGCTCAAAAAATCCTACGTGCAGGGTATTATTGGCCAACAGTATTTAAAGATGCACATGAATATGCAAGGAAGTGAAAAACTTGTCAAACCACATCCAGAAGAGAAAGAAAGCCATCATTCTGTTTACAACTAATTAACATCCAACAACCATTCGAACAATAGTGATTAGACATAATTGATGAGATTGTTCCTAACTCTTACAAATAGCATAGGTACATCCTTACATCTACTAATTACTTTACTAGGTGGGTAGAATTTGTCCAATTAAAGATAGCTAATAGATAATATATTACAAACTTGATTTATTACTACATAATTACCAGATTTGTCTTACCCTCAACTTTGATCTTTGACAATGCATCTCACTTTTAAGGAAATACAATGGTAGAATTTGTTCTTAAAAGAGGTTTCAAGTTGAAATATTCAGCCAATTATTATCTGCAAGGTCATGGATTAGCATAATCAACAAACAAGGATCTCATTAGAATTATCAAAAGGACAATTGATCAAAATCAGAGGAATTGGCACAAAGAATTAATATTTGCTCTATGGGCAAACAAGATTACTGGAAAAGCCTCTATTAGTTCTTCTCCTTTTCATTTAGTTTATGTAAAAGAATATGTTGCTCCCACAAACATAGCAATCCGATCTCTTGCCCTAATGCAATTTATTGATGAAAACCCTTCATCTTCTCTCAAGGCTAGATAATTTCAAATTATCAAGCTTAAAGAAGAATGAGAAAACGCTGAAGAAACCCACTTCCATCATCAATAGTTAGTCAAAGATTCTTTTGATACAACTTCTTCCAGTCATACAAATCTTGAAGTAGGTGACTTGGTTCTGAAATGGGACAAAGCACATGAGGAAAAGGGTAGAAATACCAAATTCCAAAGACTATGGCTTGGCCCTTTTCAAATCATTGAAAAGATTGAACAATCAATGTTTCTTTTATAAGACTTATCAAGTAAGAAGGATTCTTTCCCTGTCAAAGGGAAAATTTTGAAAAAGTACTTCTCCTAGGAGATAACCTCTTCCAATTTTGTAACATATTGCTTTCTAGGAAAATAATGATCAAATAGTATTTACTTTTGGCTTTTCAAAATAAAATCTTTGATAAAATTTATGTATTTTTTCTTTTATATGAAAGTAAGAGTTAAAAGGAATAATTAGGAAATTTGAGTACTAAAGTAAACTTGATTTCTTTGGAAAAGCTTGACCTTGCTTAAAAATTTTATTTTACGAACAAACCCTTATTTTTGTAGAATATGAGGGTTTTGTTACCTATCCAAAAAAGAATCCTTAACTTAGTAACAATTTTTGCAAATCGACATCTTAAAAAACTCTATCATTATCACTCAAAACTCTCAATAGAGCCAATGATCCACCCCATCTGTTAAAATTTTCATTTTTTCAGACTGTAATTATAAAATATGAAAAACTTAAAGGATAAAAAGTCTCATCATGAGCTTCTTTACCATGTTCATAGGGAATTAGTTAAATTGATATTACCAATACTGCATACCAAACAGGGTAATAGCTAATGGTCTCCTCAATCAGAAGAAAAGGGGTCTCATCAAGAGCCAGCTTGTTCTGTTTAGTTACAACCAGTGAATGGAATTGTCATTAGTAGGTTACCATGCCTAGCAATGTCTTTTAAGAAACAAAAAAAGAGAAAAATTATATTCAAAAATGGGAAAAGAGGACAAGGTCCAAGTGAGATTCAATCCAAGTGAATATCATTTTGAAATTTGAAAATTCATATAGATGTGACAATGAATCATTTTTGGTTGAAAGATAACCCTATTGAGGCTATGAATGCCTACTAGCAACAGAGGCCCTATCTATGGTAAATGAGTAAACTACAAAAAAATAATATGCAAAGGCCACCTACTATATTCTTTAAAATTTATTGGCTAATGGAAATGTTTATAGTTCTATCATTATAAGAGTAAAGTAATTAAGTAAATAAGCTAAGAAAGTAATGATGATTCCAGAGACATGTTGTTTACTTTATAACTCATGTAATCATGTTGTTATAACCCTAATTACTTTGAAAGTTTTTAGAAATTTCGAAAAACTACTCAGAGATAACTGGTTCTCCCAAGAGAATCACCAGTTTTTGTACTACAAAACAATCCCCCCATTTATAACAAAAATTAACTAGGCTTAGAATTCTAAATGGGGAGCCTTTTGAATTTTAAGGCTTAGGATAATAAAAGCATAAATCTAAGAAAATTCCTAGCAAAACCTTTCAAAACTAACTAAGGACGAAATCTGTATCGGAGATTGTAAATCAGACTTTTCCACATGACCATGTTAAAAAACCTTCAAAAAAGTGAATGTGATTAGACCTCCCACTAGAAACTTGACCAAGCCATTAGAACAAACACGAATGATTTGTGAAATGCGATATTGCGATCTTCGCAATCGCATTTCACTTAATGCATCCAATAATGCTATATTGTATCCATTTTATGACCGCGAAGAGTGATTAATTCCAGTAATGAAATAATTATGTTTTAAATGCTAAAATCAATGAGTTTATAGGTTGTTAAATATTTAGCAGCCTGAGGAAGGATAATCATTTTCCTGGTTATGGGTAGTTATAATTGAGTGTCTCATTAAAACCTTTCTCATGATCCCAAGTCATTTCACAGAAGCTTTCAATCTTAATTACTAGATATCATCTGCACTGATATATCCTGTCTATCTCACAAAAGTGACAAAAGACATGTCCCTAAGAAAGGTGATGTAGAAAAAAAGCAAACAAAACAATATTGAAGCTGAGTTTACAAAGATGGCTACTATATTTGCTGATACAGTTTGTGATGCTACTAGAGGCGCAATGGCTTGGGATGTAATTTACAGTAGGCTGGATGATGAGAATCCTGAAATCATTGTTACATGAATAAAAAGTGACTCAAAAAGGCCTTTAGAACTTCAATGTAGAGAAGCTTCCTATTCATTCCTTCATAGGATAGGATAAAGGGCTAAAATCCTCCCCTATACAGACATGATGAGGTGGGTGATTGAAAACCTTATCATTGAATTTAGGTAGTTCAAGAATTCAAAGATGGAGATTATAAGGTCATTCAGAGAATAGGATCTGAAGAATATGTACCACATACCTGATCCCCAGGATATCTACAATAATACATTTGTGGCTAACTTCAAAAAGAAGAATTTAGACCCCTTCAAGCTAATTTAGGGTTGGAAGGTGTCAGACAAAAAATTCAAGCATGAAAAATCAGCTATGTATGCTATAACGTCTTTGGAAAACCCCTACGACTATGCAGCATCCATGTTATGTAGATTGTATGGGCTACCCAATAATACTAAGTTTTCAATAGAAAGGATTCCTATACTTGATGTCTGTGTTAATTCCCATATCATGAATTGCTATTCCATCCTATTTGACAACCTAGCCATCACGATTACCTAATATTTATAGAAGAAGGCCTCCTTTTAAGATAACCTCCCTCCATTCTATTTTAGTGCCTACATTATGGATGTTATCTGTTGTTTCACCACATTTCCAACCATGGGTTGGAAATTGACCTCACAAGATCCTTACCCAATCCATCTCAGTCATAAACAAATATGCGAGTCACATTACATACCTCACTTTTATAAGATATTCAATGTTTTTGTGTTGCCCCTACATCAAATGATTTTCAATAAGAAATCCCCTAGCTTCTCCATAGAAACTGCAACAGACTTTGTTATTGTTGGCAAGTATTTTATTGAAAAGTGGTTCACCTATACTAGGGTTTTTGGTAGCACAATTGGTTCACACGTACTTCCTTTATATGTTTCTGATAAGTTATTAGCAAGAGAGTTTGCCTACCAGACTGTGGGAGAGGGCGTGACTAAAGTTCTCAAAGATGGTAAGAAGTCATTATGGCCCATTTTCCCTGTCAAATGTGGTTCTTTTGCTTTAGCCAATTTTTTTCATGCTATTAAGGGATAATAACATATGGAAGCCCTTAGGCTTCATACACTGCCTAAGGGGCAATTTGATCCAAACAAAGTGGCATACACTGTCACTACTCGAGTTAAACTTAAGCCATACAATATTGACGATAATTGTTTTGAGGATTTGTTATAGTTAGTCGTATTGTTTGAACAAACGTTTGAATGGGAAAATCCAAATCTAAAAACTGAGGATTTTCAAAGATTTCAGGAATTCTGAGATGAGAGGCTATGGGTGATCCTAATGTGTCTATTAAAACCCGAGGATAAGTCTACTCCAAGCGTCATTGTTGATAGTGGAGTCCCTAGCTCTAAAATAGGTTCTCAGGTAAACACTGAGAAGACACGAGACATAGGGAATCCCCAAGATGTTGACAACATAGCTGAGTTCAACAGTAAGTTGGCTGAGAAACAAGTGATGAGCACCCCGGCTACAGATTGGTTCAGAGACCAAAGGCGGTAGTTTGGAGGAGGAGTGGGATCAATTTAATCAGAAAGTTCAAGGCAGTCCAAAAGCCTCAAATGCCCAAGAAACAATGGAATTAAAAACTATCCACATGTTAAAAAAGATACAAAGCCCAATTCTATTGGCAGAAAATCTACAACCATGGAGGAGCAAGAAACAACATCCCATCATATCAAAATTATCCCTGCTCTGCCCACATTGGAAATTGTTCTCAAAGTGACTGAATTACCTCCATTTGATGTGTTCTATAACCCTCTCGACAAAGTTTCTAGTTAGAGGGAAAAGGAAAAGGAGAAGGGTAGATGCACCTGAATTCCAACCTTGAAACGAGCCCATGGACATTGTCTAGAAGGACATTCTTTTCAATATGGCCGAGAACTTGACAACACTATCATCATTCAAAGGAGAAGATACGTCGACCACTATGGATAGGGCTATTGAGGTCTCTACTCTACCAAGGGAGAAAGAGGAGAGGATTTCACAGCTCAAACAAGAGCTCGAGGTAGAGAAAGCAAGCACAAACAGGCAAGTGGAAGAGAAACTAAAGCAATTGAAGCAAGACTTGGAGGTCCTAAAAATAATCCATGAGGCTCATACATCAGATAAAAGCATGAAACTCCTGGAAATGCAGTAATCCATGGAAGGATACAAGGATGTTCCCACTACTGAGAAGTTCATCAAAGATGCCTTGGAAGGAAACTCCCTTCTGGCGAGACAACAAGTGTATTTCTACCAAAAGATGTCACATATTACTCCCTATCTAACTACTAGTGACCAAATGATAGACAAGGAAATTGACCAGAGAATGAAGTTTAATGATTTAAACACCAAAATCTGTGATTTCATTGAGTGGCAGGTAACAGAAGATGGAAAGAAATCCAATCTACCAAAGATTGAAGAAACTCATAAAGACATTCTCTTTACAAATTGGGATTCTATAATTGAACAAGCTGAGCTAGTAGTGGTAAGGGCAGCTGGAGTATCAAAGAAAATCATCGAAGCAGTGAACCACATCTTTCTCACCACCAATCTCATCAAGGAAGGCAATACGAAAGAATAACCTTATTTAACTGCTCTATATAAAGACTAGCAAGAAAAGGCAGGGATTTAGAGAGGGGAAATTGTGAGACTAACCATGAACAATGTGGGAGTCATATTGGTAGTATATGGTTAATCCTCATAGCCATATTATGGCTCTCAAATATTCCCTTAACATGACTCAGAGGATGTTTCCACCGCTCACTGATGTGATCTTCACCGAACAACTCAGGACTCATTTCGATCCACCTCCTCAAATTCAACCGATGAACAATATTTGTGATTTAAAGGACATGCTCATAGACAACAAATCATCTTCTTAGTTTTCTTTATTTAGCCTCTGCTTATTTTTGGAGTTAGTTACCTAGTTAAGAGGAAGGTTGTTTTAAACCTCCTCAAATTTTGTATATTCTATTTTTGCACATTTAGTTACAATAATATTTATACCCTTCTCATGCATTTCAAGAAGGGTTCAAAATTTTATCAAAAACATTTGCAAAGAATGCACTATTGTAATTTTGTGAATGCTTTTGTGAAATGATGGAACATGATTGTTTCGTTTAGATATTAGACTACTTTCCTTTGTTGACGCACTTTTGTGTTCTTGGGAGACAATTTGATTTGAAGAAAGACGTTGGTCTATGTCATTTGTCAAATGATTAGGACTTCTCACATATGGTACTATTATTGTGTATGATTGATTCTGTTTACATTTAATTAGTGGCAAAACTTTAGTTTCATTCATTGTATGTGAGATTTATTGTTTCCATAAAGCATTAATTGCACCTTTGTATGATGCCTAGTAGAGGTTGTGATTTTCGTATATAACTCATCATATATGCGGCATATTTTTAAATTCCTTTGTATAACTATTTATTCAAATGAAATATATTTTACGATATCATCTTTGTTTAGTTGTGTTCAATATTTATTATCACATGCTAAATAGGTATCCTTGTAAATTGCATACCACACAAGAAAACCTAGGTTTATTATTTTAAATCTGGAACTCTTTATTATGATTTAACACATGCTAATTTTGGAGTTTATGTACATTTTTCATGGTACAATTTGCACGATGTATGGTTTGATGCTATAAACTTGGTTTTACATATTAAAGTTCGTGAATATGTAGCAATGAAATTAACTTTGAATTTAGTTGGCACATTTTGCATTCAACAATTCCTATAATGTTAGCAGACGATTCTTAGGTTTTGTTTAAAGTTGTTTTGTCAAGTTATTTCGAATAAAGCTATTGAAATTGGAAATTACAAAATGATAGGTCTACATTCACATTTGAATGAATCTTGTAATTCAGTATTGATGTCTAAAATAATGATAAGTTAAAATTGCATTATAAAATATGGTATATGTACAATTTTCATTCATGTATAGAAAGGCTACTATCAATGTTGGTTGATTGTTAACTTCTAATATAAATATGTTTGAATCGACAAACATAAGTTAGATAAAGTTGCATTATAAAACATGGCCCACAATTTGCATGATGCATGTATGGTTTGATGCTTTTAAAGATTTTACATATTTGCATTTAGTTGGTACATTTTGGATTCAATCATTCAGGCTATAAGGTTAGTAGATGATTCCTAGGTTTTGTTTAAAGTTGTTTTGTCTTGAGTTATTTAAAATGAATCTATTAAAATTACAAAATGTGAGGTTTACATTTTGCATTTGAATGAATCTTATAATTCAGTCTAGATGTATAAAACAATGATAACTTAAAATTGCATTATAAAATATGGTATGTACATTTTGCATTGATGTATAGAAAGGCTACTATGGATGTCGATTCATAATTGACTTTGAATATAAAGTTATTTGAATGCATAAACATAATTTGGATATAATTGCATTATAAAACATGGCCCACAATTTGAATGATGCATGCATGGTTTGATGTTTTTAAAGGTTTTACATATTTTCATTTAGTTGGTACATTTTGCATTCAATCATTCCTATAATGTTAGTACATGATTCCTAGGTTCTATTTAAAGTTTTTTTGCGTTGAGTTATTTAAAATGAATCTATTAAAATTAAAAATTACAAAATGTGAGGTCTACGTTTCGCATTTGAATTAATCTTATAATTCAATGTAGATGTCTAAAACAATGATAAATTAAAATTGTATTATAAAATACAATATGTACATTTTGAATTAATGTATAGAAAGGCTACTATGGATGTCAATTGATATTTGACTTTTAATATAAATATGTTTGAATGCACAAACATAAGTTAGGTAAAATTTCATTATAAAACATGGCCCACAATTTGCATGATGCATGCATGGTTTGATGCTTTTAAAAGTTTTACATACTATCATTTAGTTGGTAGATTTTAAATTCAGTCATTAATATAATGTTAGCAGATGATTCCTAGGTTTTCTTTAAAGTTGTTTTTCCTTGATTTATTTAAAATGAATCTATTAAAATTGCAAATTACAAAATGTGAGGTCTACAATTTCCATTTGAATGAATCTTATAATTTGATGTAGATGTCTAAAACATTGTTAACTTAAAATTTCATTATAAGATATGGTATGTACATTTTGAATTCATGTATAGAAAGACTACTATGGTTATTAGTTGCGATTTGAGTCGACTCAACTCCTTGATTCAACCAAGATGTTTTACTCTCGTGATGTGCTTAGTATTGTATTTTAACATAGCATAATAACATATATGCATTCTTAAGAAAATGGCAACATAATGACAATCAGTAAATCATAACATGAGACATTGATAATGGAGTTTGTGTAGTGTGGACTACATCTCCAAGCTTGGTGTCAAGATGGTGTTGGCCGCTTCATTCAATGCTAGAAATGGTGAGGATGTACATGGACTATATTTTCTATCATACAAGGACATGTGCCCTCTACATGAGTTGCAAAGTCTCTCCATGAGATGTTCCCCTACAGGAACTATCACTCATAATAGACCTCCTATCAGTGTGACATAATCTTACGCATGGTTATAATGAATATCTCCCCATCATGGCATCAAATGGATCTCAACCAAAACACTCATGGTGATAATGAGTATCCCGCCATCATGGCAACAAAGGGATCTCAATCAAATCATATATAAAAATCGATGATGAATACATCTCACATGAAATTGACACAAAGATTCTGCATCATACATCAAGTAGGAATCAAAACAACATAGTACATCTAAGAGCAAATGATAAAAAAAGTACATGAAAACAAAACTTCATATACCTCAAATTTGATGTTGGCTGAAGAATGGAATTTTCAACTGCTGGATCTGAATGCACTATCAAAATCATGGCATTGAATGGCATAAGATCGACTATCCACACTTTGAAATTTGACACCATCACTCCAACCTAGAAAATGGCTGAAAAGTAGAAGGCTCAGTTGCAAAAACCCACTGCACCAATGAATTTGTGTCATTGAGAGGTGTAAAATAGGCTATCCATTTTCTAAATTCTAACACTGACAAAATTTGGTGTTGTAGGAGTCATTTAGATTCCCTCATGATTCTCCAAAGATTCCCTCCTCTGGGTTGACTGGATATTTGCAACTCAAATAAAAAAAACTAATCTCACCTTTTAGATTCTTCTGAAATTTTGAGAGGAATGAGTATAAAGTCGGTACATTATGGATCTGGGAAATTATAGCCTCTAAGGAATCTAGATGATTCCCTCAAGGTTCTCAAAGATTCTGCTCCACTGGGAAATAAAAAATCTACTTCTCAGAAGGTGAATCGAACCTTGCCATAGCGTTCGGTACGAAAGTTTGAGAAAAATGACTGCAAACTTGGTTACATTATGTCAAAATGGTCTTTTTACCTCCGGGAAAATCACCAAGTTCAGGTTTCCACTCCTACCACTAGGCAAGGCATGGTTTCGCCTATCAAAATTAAAATATTATAACTCTCGATCTCTATGTCGGGTCCATCCTCCTCTGTCCGCACTATGCAAGTGTTTAAATATCCGATGGTTGGTGTAGTTACCAAAGCCATGTTGTTGGCATGGTGGAAAAAAAGGTATATGGTTGAGGATGGGTAGGGGGATCAAATCCAACCCCTCCTAATTGTGAGATATCATTTTATAACCAACTATAATTTTCGGGCGACGACTTGTTTTTTAGTGCGATGGTTTGATAACCGTTGTGGTTAAGTTTTAACATGGCGCAATGTTATAAGGGATAATCGTTGGAGTGATATATATAATTGGTGTTGTTTATGGTTTGAAAACCATCACATTTGTTGTGGGTGGAGTTTCATATAGGACCGTCACATGGGTGTGGTCGGCAAACCCATGGCTGTGGGTTCAAATCGCACCGTCCCACTGTAATACATAACATATATATGTGATGTAAGGTGTGGTGGTTCTAGGGAGGTGGGGTCATGGTCAACCTCTGTTAATATTGTTTTGATTATAACGGTTGGGGCTGATGGGGGTTGCAGCTTGATGACCTTTTTTTTATTTAAAATTTTCTTTTTTATATGTTGGGTCCAATGGAGTTGGTGGAGGTAATGGCCTACCACCTAATTTAATATTTATTTGATTTTTTTATAACAATAAACATTTTTTATTTTGTCTAATGTAAGAGATATTAGACAAATTAAGGAAGCAAAAATTTTCTCGCTCTCAGGAGCTAAGTTCCCATGCTGGTTGACAGTCAATTTGTAGGACACTTAAACCTGGCCCATAACCCAACATTGACCAAAACATTGACTGGCTCTTTCTCCCTCATACGAGCTCAAATTTGAGTGTCATTCACAACAATGGAATTAGGGCGACAAGCACTTCGATCTGGTGCTACTCTGGGATCAATGTGAACACATTTCATTTCAACCCATTGTGAGTCCTCTAGGACTTTTGGATGTGATTGGAGCCACCTAGATCAATCCTCCCCATTGAGGAGCTTTCGGTCCTCCAAAAGCATGAGAAACAATTGGAAACTTCTTTGTACATTGTCTGCCCTACAAGTGTCTGATAAGTCACCCTTCCTTATTGTCTAGTCAATTTAATGTCTTAAATTTCTCTACATAAATTATCAATCCAGGTATCGTAAACTGATGAAGTGTGGTGCACTATATGTGCTTAGT
>APFE031543975.1:120469-145089 GCA_000404065.3 Pinus taeda
GATCGCCTCTGCACGGCACCAGTGCTCGCCTTACCAGATTTACAACAACCATTTGAGGTCGAGACAGATGCCTCTGACTATGCTGTTGGGCAGTCCTTACTCAACATGGACATCCAGTGGCATATCACAGTGAAACACTTTCAGACACAGTCCGGAAGTACCCCACTTATGATAAGGAGATGTATTCCATTGTACAGGGCTGCCGACAATGGAAGCATTACATTTTGGGGAAGGAAACGGTCATCCACACAGACCACCGACCTCTGCAGTTCATACAGACCCAAGGGAAATTGCAGAATGATCGCCATCAGAAGTGGTCTACATACCTGCAACAGTTTCACTTGAATATCAAGTATAAAAAGGGCAGTACCAATAATGTTGCAGATTGCCTCAGTCGACCACCGATCATGGCGCTAACCACCGTGCTCAACTCTTGCAAGCACGAGATTCTGATTGGCCACTTCTCTACAAAAGCGACCCAGAATTCGGCCACACATACTAGACACTCTTGGAGGATCGGCAGGTTGCAGATTTTCACCTCCAGGATGCCCTATTATGCCACCTCAGTCACCTCTGTGTTCCTTCAAGCGAGCGTGCCAACATGATTTGGGAAGCACACTACAGTCGGGCTGCTGGGCATTTCGGGGTCGAGAAAACAGTGGCAGTACTGCAAAATTATTTCTATTGGCCGAATCTTCGACAGGATGTTGGGAAATACATCCGATCATGTACTACTTGTGCCATTGCCAAACCGACCATTAAGAAGCAAGGCCCCTATACCCCGTTGCCTACCCCCAGCCGACCTTGGGAGTCCATCTCCATGGATTACATGTCAGGCCTTCCTTCAACTAAGCATGGAAATGACTGTGTTTTTGTGGTCGTCGACCGGTTCTCAAAGATGGCCATTATGATGGCCTGCAAGAAGAATATCACAGCAGAAGCCACTGCTAAACTCTTCTTCGAACGAGTGTGGGTGCACTTTGGGATCCCACAGTCTATCATCTCAGATCGGGACAGTCGGTTTCTCAGCACATTTTGGTCCAGTCTCTGGTCAATGCTGGACACCAAACTCACGAAGTCCACAGCCTTCCATCCTCAAACTGATGCCCAGACAGAGGTTGTCAATAGGATGATTGTGCACATTCTGCGCATGTATAACTCAAAGCATCCACGCACATGGGACGAGAGCCTCCCCTATGTTCAGCACAGCTACAACCGAGCTCTCCACAGCTCCACTGGCCATAGCACTTTTCAGGTGGGTTTGGGATTCCAGCCACTATGCCCCATTGATGTGGCCATGCCACTTGCAGCTACTCACATGAATTCAGTTCATGTCCAGTCCGAAACAGATAGGGCCACCAGCTTCATTGAGCGCATCCAACATATTCGCCAGCAGGTCCATGACATTCTTGAGAAATCAAATGCCAAGTACAAGCAGCGACATGATCAACATCGGGTGCCACACAAGTTTCAGGTGGGCGACAAAGTCTGGTTGCATTTGCAAAAGGAACGCCTTACTGGAGCCTATCGGAAATTGAGACCACTCCGATATGGTCCTTACACCATTACTAAGGCTATGGGAGACAATGAATTTGAGCTCAACATTCTCCCATTCCTTGGCCTGCACCCAGTGTTCAATGTGGACCGCCTTCGGCCATACTTTCCACCATTACTAGACACATCCGACATTGCAGAACAGCTCCAACACACAGAATTAAATCCAGATTGCATGGAACAAGCTGCAACTGATCGGATCATGGACACACAGATCAAGAACACTCGCCAACAGAATATCCAACTGTATCGAGTTGTCAAAGCAGGCCAACTCCTTCAGCAGGGAAAGTGGTTCACCAGGGAACAGGTTCAGCAGAAGTTTCCTCATCTCATGGGGGAGCTCAACGCAATGGGGACCATTGCTTCCTAAGGGGGGAGGAATGATCCAGGTGGATATTGGTGGCCACATGCCAAGTCCACCTGGACCCCCGCCATTGTCTTTCTCACATTTTCAGTTTCCTTAATTGTAGCACAACTTACTATTTTTAGCAGTTTTTCGGGTCCTGAACTTCCGGAGCCGTTTTGAGGCCCTAAACGACGTTTTTTGGGGAATCCGGGGGCAACATGGGCCCATGGAATGGATCAATGTTGCCCGTTACAACAATGATAGTGCTCGAATAGATCTTTCTAATGAGCTATTGTACGCGTCAAACGGAGATCATATGCTAAAGTTACGACCCCGGGAAGTTGATGTACCAACTTACCCCCAAACGGGGCCCACAGTTTGGCGTTTCATCTCCTAGCGTTAGGTTTTGGAATGTTAAGGGTTTTTCATTGTTTCTCAACAATAAATAGGCCTTCGAGCCTCATTGTAACACAGTTCAGAGGCATGTAGCCATCACATCTCTTCTCAGAGATAAGCTACCATCGCCCTAGCTAGTTTATTCCATTTCTGATTGTAAGCATATTTCAGTATTTTCCATTAATGAAATGAAGTATTATTTCCGCTGCATATTTGTGTATATGGTTATCTCTGTAATTTGTTGCGTTCCTGTTTAAATCCGGATCAACAAGACTATCATAGGGCATGGGAGCATACACATCAGTCACTATGGATAAGGCCACTGAGGTCTCTACTCTGCAAAGGGAGAAATAGGAGAGAATTGCATAGCTATAACAAGAACTCAATGTAGAGAAAGGAAGCACAAACAGGCATATGGAAAAGCAACTAAAGCAATTGCAGCAAGACATGGAGGTCCTGAAAGTAAGCCATGAGGCCAATATATTGGCCAAAAGAATCTAACTCCTGTAAATGCAACAATCCATGTACATATACAAGGACATTCCCGCTACTGAAAAGTTGATCAAAGAGACGTTGGAATTAAATTTCCTTCTGGTGAGACGACATGAGTATTTCTGCCAAAAGATGTCACATATTACTCCTACTAGCGACCATTTGTCAGACAAGGCAATTGACTAGAGAATGAAATTTAATGATTTAAACACCAGAATCTCTAAGTTCACTGAGTGGTAGGAAATAGAAGATGGAAAGAAGGCCAAACTACTTGATACTAAAGAAACTCATAAATATATTCGCTTTAGAGATTGGGATGCCAAAATCAAACAAGTTAAGCTGGCAGTTGCAAGGGCCACTGGAGTATCAAAGAAAATCATCAAAGCAGTGGACCACATCCTGTTCTACCACCAATCTCAACAAGCAACACAATATGAAAGAAATTCTTGATTTAACTGCTTTGTATAAAGACTAACAAGAAAAGGTGGGGATTTAGAGAGAGGCAATTGCGAAACTAACCATGACCAATTGAGAGCCGTATTGGAAGTATATGGTTAAGCCACATAGCGATATTATGACTCTGAATTTTTCCCTTCACAGGGCTCAAAGGATGTTTCCACCTTTCACCCATGCAATCTTCACCGAACAAAACAAAACTCATTTTGGGCCACATCCTCAAATTCAACTGATGACCAATATTTGTGATTTGAAGGACATTCTAGTAGACAACAAGTCATCCTCTTAGGAGGAAGGTTGTTTGAGGAGGAAGGTTGTTTGAAACCTCAACAAATTGTGTATAATCTATTTTTGCACATTTAGTTAGAGTAGTATTTATACCCTTCTCATGCATTTAGAGAAGGGTCAAGAATTTTATGAAAAACATTTGCAAAGAATGCACTATTGTAAGGTTGTGAATTCTTTGTTGAAATTATCAAACATGGTCATTTCCTTTAGATATCATACAACTTTCCTTTCTTGATGACCTTTTGGATTCTTGGGAGACAATTTGATTTGAAGAAAGAAGTTAATCTATGTCATTTGTCAAATGTGTAGGATTTCACACATATGGTACTATTTAATTAGTGGAAAACATTACTTTCATGGATTATATGTGAGATTTATTATTTCTCTTAAGCGTTAATTGCACTTTTGTATGATGCCTAGCTTAGGTTATGATTTTCATATATAACTCATCATATATGCGATATATTTTATAAATTCCTTTGACTAACTATTTAGTCAAAGGAATTTTCTTTTACATTATCATATTTGTTTAGTTGTGCTTAATCTTTATTATCACATGCTAAATAGATATCCTTGTAGATCACATATCACACAAGAACACCTGGGTTTATATTATGATAAGTTAGTTAGGGAAATTGAATTATAGAATAGGTCACCTAGATTATCATTATTCTAACGCAAAGCACTCATGAACCACCCACTCTCATCTTAAATCCCACACAGGGAAATTGGTCCCATTATCCCCAGTTGGAGCCACCACTTTAAATGGAAAAGGAGTTGTCTTAAGGTCCAGACCGGGTGGTTATTCCCCATGTTTCGGTAGCAGAATTCTGAGGCCGCAACGTTTTGGCACTAGAAGGAGGGCCTTCAACTGTGAATGGTAGATGAAGCTAAAAATGATTTGAAAAACATTCATAAGAGTCAAAATCCCTCCACCATTTCTACCCCTTCTCAAACTCATTTAGAATCTCCTAATCGAAAGTCTGAAGTAGTAGAAACATCTCCCTCGTCTCTTGAAGTAGTAAGCCAGCCACTTTCCCTAGATTATACTCCTGAGTCTCCCAAATTTCACTCTTTGATAAAGCAATTAGAACAAATATCCATTTCTGCAGGGAAACCATAAAGACCTGAAGTATCTAAAGAGAGTGTTACTTCCTTATTACAACAAACTGGTGTATTGACTAGACTACAAAGTGAGAGACTTGGGCTTACCCCTTTCAAGTTCCCCATTCCTCCATGACGTAAGAAATTCACTTCATCAACATCTAAATCAGATACTTGCGAGATCACATCACGTTTCCATCCATTTACTCCTCCATCCACTTCTATCCAATGCACGACTTCTCAAAAATCCACTTCTCCAATTAATACTACAATTATCAATACTAATCCATTAGTAAGTTCTTCACCATCTATACCTACTTCTGAACTAACCTTCCCATCTTCCCAGTCCCCAACTCAAGTTATGGCCAATCAACGTTTGAAAAATCTTGATGTTGTCCTAGTTGCAAATCCAAACGCACTCCCATTAAACCCAAAAAAATGGTTGCCTAAGTATAATCCTGACCATGCTGTCCCAGCTGAAGGACATCTAAATAATTTTATGTTAGCCATGAATCTCAATGGGGTTGCACATGAAGATGTTGTATTTAGACTGTTTCCCTCCTAGTAGGTTCAATTAGGGATTTAGATACTTTTCAAGAAGGATTTCTTGCAAAATTTGGTGATGATAGGACCATAGCATCCTTAATCAACGATCTTTCTAATTTGAAAGCTAATCGAGATGAAAAGATCAAATATTTCAACTCCAGATTTAACAAATTGCTAAAAAAATCCTAGCTGCCTCTAAAACTATTGTAGGTGTACAAATAGAAAGGTATATATCACCTTTCGCTTCTAATATTGCAATTTTTGTAGATAGAGCCAATAAGGCTACCCTTGCTGAAAACATGAAATACATCTGGCCTGTAGAATGAAGAATTATGTCTTTGGAAAAAAAATCACAAACAGACAAATGGAAGACCAAGAAAGTGACATTTAAGGATGAGTCTAAGAAGAAGGCTTCAAAAGACCCTTTCAATCTTGAAGACCTTCAGAAACTATTAAGGATGACATCCAACAAAATGTTCGAAACTAAAAACAAGTTATAGAATCCTCTTCTCCTAAGAAAACTTTTCAATCTTTCAAAAGGAACCCTTCTTCTAAGTCACAACCCCCAAACACCATTTCAAATGGTAAATCATACCAAGAAGTAGAAGAAGATTTCAAAAATGAAGAGGAAGCTGAAATGGAAGAATAAATTGAACTAAAGAGGATGTGCGATTTTATTCTCACAACTGAAGAAGAGGCACAAGCAATGCCAATGACTACAAGAAGCAAAAATTATCCTAACATGTCTATCACAAATCAAAAGGATAAATTTTCTACTCCTGCAAAGGAGAAAACAATAGCTAATAAATGTAAGACTAGCCAAACCAATCGTATCCCTCCAGATTCCCAAAATGCCTCAAAACATTGGTAATATCAGACACAGTCGAATACAATATAGTGGAATACGTGAAAAATATTAGGGCTAACATCTCGCTGTATGAGCTCACTAAACTCAAACATCAACATAAGATCTCATTAAGGGAATTGAAAGAAGTTCTAGTATCCCCTATGCCATCTACTGTAGTTACTCAAGCTGCATACAATATGGGAAAACCTCCCTCATCCTCAAACAAGGTAGATCCCTCAGATGTAGTTCTCATTGGTGATAGATTTATTTCTCATATTCCTCTGTTTCCTCTCACTTACGAAATTTTCAACAGGAACGTTCTTAACAAACTTGTTAATTTAGGAGCCTCCTCAAATATAATGCTGAGGGTTGTGTGTGCCAAATTGAACCTTACATCTCACAACTGGATATTGCACATAGCTCAGCTAGATAGGACAAAAGTTGAGATGCTTGAAGAAATAGCATCAATTTCAATTAGGATTTCCTCTAATCCAAAATTTTCACAAATAAGTGATATTATGGTATCCAATATTCCTTAATTTTATGGTTTAATTCTCAGTAGGGATTGGTCTGAAAAGTTATATGGTTATTTTGCAACTGATTGGTCTCACATGTGGATGCGACACAATGGTAAACCTAACCAAATTAGGGTAGATCGAGTGAAATTCACGAAAAATATGGTTACCAACCTTGAGGGAAGTAATGAACCCATTTCTTTCAGTAATAATATCATTGGAAACTACTCATCTGATTCATCTTTAGGAACCTTTAATGCTCAAAGGTATCGCTTTTTAGATAACCATGTAGTCTCTCAAATAAAAAAAAATTCACAAACGAATGCTTCCAAATGTGTAAATTTAGTGGATTAAGTTTCTAATAACTCTCCGTTATGGAATATCTATTTTGATGAATCTAAATTAGAAGATGGCGTAGGTGCAGGATGCATTTTGATCATTCCCCAAGGAGAGAAAACCATGCTGGCCTGAAGACTTGAATTCTAGTGCACTAAAAATGTCATTTAATATGAAGCACTAATCCAAGTACTATATAAAGCCATCGATCTTAATGTCAAATACCTGCAAGTCTATGGTGATTTGAAGATAATTTTGAAACTTGTTTAGAAATACAATTCATTATGTATTTGGGCACCTTAGACACTATCAATCCTTAACTCATAAATTGACTTCTCATTTTTCTTCTTTCAACATATCTTCAGTCCCTAGATTACAAAACGCAAGTGTTGACTTACTTGCTAATGTGGCATCCAGGCTTATACCCTTAGAAGGTTTTAGTCTAGATAGATTTTCAATAGAATTAATATTTAGGCCATAAATTCTCCATAATGTGACAAATTGGAGATTATTCAACAATGATGCAGATATAGTTAATATCCTTACATCAGAGTGATCATATGAAGAACATATCATAGATGAACATGTCCATGAACTAGAAATGAAACTTAGTCATGATCATAGCCCAGTCCCAAAGTCTTTGGTTAAAATGGAAGATCTTTATGATTTGAAGGATAGATTTACGAAAATTACTAACTCCAAAACTCAAAGTTCTACTTTGATATTTGAAATAGTAAACCTAGGGTCAGACAAAAAACCGCAAAATGTCAACCTAGGTCTAGGCCTATCATTTGAAGAAATAATATCATTCATTAGGTTGTTGAAGACATATAAAGGCATTTTTTCTTCGGATTATGCATATCTCAAAACCTATGATTCCTCTATAATTCAAAATACCATACCGATGACTCAAATGAAAAACCAGTTCAATAAAAGCTTTTACAAAATTCACCCAAACCTTGAAATCCAAATCAAATCAGAATTGAACAAGCTTTTGAAAGCCAAAATAATCTTCCCTATTAGACATTCAAAGTGGGTATCAAATATGGTACCCGTAAGTAAAAAGAATGGAGATATCAAGATGTATTGATTTTAGAAACCTAAATCAAACTTGCCAAAAAGATAATTTTGCCTTACCCACCATGGAATAAATATTGCAATTAGTTGCAGGTTCTGAATTAGTGTCCTTTCTATATGGATTCTTATGATATAATCAAATTTTTATCCATCTAGATGAGAGATTAAAGATAACATCTAGGACCAAGTGGGGAACATATGCCTATCAGAAGATGCCTTTCGGACTCATTAATGTGGGTCCCACATTACAATGTGCTATTGACCTTGCTTTCACAGGTCTAATATATAAATCGGTGGCTATATACTTGGATGACATCACAATGTATTCCAAGGATAGGAACAATCATTTAGTTGACCTAAAACACATTTTCTAAAGATGCAATAAATACGACATTTCCTTAAATCCAAAAAAAATCTTATTTTTATTTATCGGAAGGCAAACTGCTTGGGTTTATAGTATCAAAGAAAGGAATTTATATTGTTCCTGATAGAGTCCAAGAGATTGAAAAATTTCCCCTCCCTCACAACAAGAAAAACATGCAATCATTCCTAGGCCAAATAAATTTTTTAAGAACATTTGTCCCAGATTTTTCACAAATTGTTCTACCTCTTCAAGCGATGATAAGGAAAAACGGTAGTTTTCAGATGGAGCAAGGATGAAAGAGAGTCATTCGAGTTGATTAAAAAATCTATTATTAATGCTCCCTCATTGAAAACCATGGACTTTCTCAAACCTTTTGTATTATATAGATTTTTATATGATACATCATATGCAGCAGTTTTGACACAATTGAATCATGAAAATGTTAAGGCACCTATCTCCTTTTTCAGTTCTAACTTACAAGGTGCCGAATTAAATTATTCAGCTATATAGAAACAAATGTTTTCTATTTTTAAAACTTTGAAACATTTCAAAAATTTTCTTCTTAAAACCCATACAAAGTTAATTGTACCATACCCTATAGTAAGAGAACCATTGATCCAAAGAGAAGTAGGGGAGAAAAGAGCTAATTGGGTAACTGCACTCCAAGAATATGATGTAGAAATCCAGCCAGCTAAAATTGTCAAGTGCCAAGGTTTTTCTAGGATGTTAATAGGAGCTTCTCGATTACCACCAGAAGAAGATCAAGTTAATGAAGTACAAATATCAGATGCAAGCCTCAATGAGACACAATCACAATATGTTGATTTCAAATTTTATCTAAAAAATGAATATGCTCCTATACATCTTAATCATAAAAGAAAGCGAGTTTTAAGATGGAATTCAAATTAGTATGAATGAGTAGATCATGTATTGTTTAGGAATAATTATGATTAAGTATTGCTAAGATTCCTAGCAAATCCTAAAGCCGAGAAGGTCATGCAAGAATTACAGGGTGGATGCGCTGGAGGACATTCTAGAGGAAATACAATGCCTCAAAAAATCCTAGATGCAGGGTATTATTAGCCAACGATATTTAAATATGCACATGAATATGCAAGGAAGTGAAAAACATGTCAAACCACATCCAGAAGAGAAAGAAATCCAACATTCCCTTTACAACTAGTTAACATCCAACAACCATTCGAACAATGGTGATTAGACATAATTGATGAGATTGTTCCTAACTCTTCCAAATAGCATAGGTACATCCTTACAACTACTGATTACTTTACTAAGTGGGTATAATTTTTCCCTTTAAAGATAGCTAATACATAAAATATTACAGACTTGATTGATTATTACATAATTACCAGATTTGGCTTACCCTCAACTTTGATGTTTGACAATTCATCTTACTTTTACTGAAATACAATGATAGAATTTTCCCTTAAAAAAGGTTTCAAGTTGAAATATCCAGACAATTATTATCTGCAAGGTAATGGATTAGCAAAATCAAAAAACAATGATCTCATTAGAATTATTAAAAGGATGACTGATCAAAATCAGAGGAATTAGCACAAAGAATTAACATTTTCTCTATGGGCAAACAAGATTACTCAAAAAGCCTCTATTATTTCTTCTCCTTTTGATTTAGTTTATGTAAAAGAATATGTTCTTCCCACAAATGTAGCAATCCCATCTCTTGTCCTAGTGCAATTTATTGATGAAAACCCTTAATCTTCTCTCAAGGCTAGACAATTTCAAATTCTCAAGCTTGAAGAAGAAAAAGAAAATGCTAAAGCAACCCACTTCCATCATCAACAATTAGTCAAAGATTCTTTTGATACAACTTCTTCCAGTCATACAAATCTTGAAGTAGGTGACCTGGTTCTGAAATGGGACAAAGCACATGAAGAAAAGGGTAGAAAAACCAAATTCCAAAGAATATGGCTTGGCCCTTTTCAGATCATTGAAAAAATTGGACAATCAATGTTTCTTTTACAAGACTTATCAGGTAAGAAGGATTCTTTACCTATCAATGGGAAAATTTTGAAAAAGTACTTCTCCTAGGAGATAACCTCTTCCAATTTTGTAATGTATTGCTTTCTAGGGAAATAATGATCAAATAGTATTTACTTTTGGCTTTTCAAAATAAAATCTTTGATAGCATTTCTGTATTTTCGCTTTTATAAGAAAGTAAGAGTTAAAAGGAATAATTAGGATTTTTGAGTACTAAAGTAAACTTGATTTCTTTGGAAAAACATGACATTGCTTAAAACATTTATTTTACAAACAAACTCTTATTTTTATAGAATATGAGGGTTTTGTTACCAGTCCAAAAAATAATCTTTAACCTAGTAACGATTTTTGCAGATCAACATCTTAAAAAGCTCTATCATTATCACCCAAAACTCTCAATAGATCCAATGATCCACCCCATCTGTTAAAATTTTCCTTTTTTCAGTCTGTGGTTCTAAAATATGAAAAACTTAAAGGATAAAAAGTCTCATCATGAGCTTGTTTACCATGTTCATAGGGAAGTAGTTAAACTGATATTACCAATAATGCATACCAAATAGGGTAATAGCTAATGGTCTCCTCGATTAGAAGATAATGAGTCTCGTCAAGAGCAAGCTTGTTCTGGTTAGTTACAACCAGTGAATGGAATTTTCATTAATAGGTTACCATGCCTAGATAATGTCTTTTAAGAAACAAAAAAAGAGAAAAATTATATTCAAAAACGAGAAAAGAGGAGAAGGTCTAAGTGAATATCATTTTGAAATTTGAAAATTCATACAGATGGGACAATGAATCATTTTTGGTTGAAAGATAACCCTGTTGAGGCTATGAACACCTACTAGCAACAGAGGCTCTATCTGTGATAAATGAGTAAACTACAAAAAAATAATATGCAAAAGACACCTACTATATTTCCTTAAACTTTATTGGCTAATGGAAATGTTTATAGTTCTCTCGTTACAAGAGTAAAGTAATTAAGTAAATAAGGTTAGCAAGTAATGATGATTCTAGAGACATGTTGTTTACTTTATAACTTATATAATCATTTTGTTATAGCCCTAATTACTTTGAAAGTTTTTAAAAATTTCAGAAAACTACTTAGAGATAACTAGTTCTCCCAAGTGAATCACCGGTTTTTGTATTACAAAACAACCCCCCATTTACAACAAAAAATAGCCAGGATTAGAATTCTAAATGGGGACCCTTTTGAATTTTAAGGCTTAGGATAATAAAAACATAAACCTAAGAAAATTCCTAGCAAAACCTTTCAAAACTAACTAAGGATGAAATCCGTATCGAAGATTGAAAATCACACTTTTCCACATGATCATGTTAAAAAACCTTCACAAAAGTGTGATATGCGATTAGATCTCCCACTGAGAAGCTTGAACAAGCCATTAGAAAAAATACAAACGATATGCGAAACGTGATATTGCGATCTCCGCAATCGCCTTTCGCTTAATCCATCCGATAATGCTATACTATTTCCATTTTATGATCACGATGAGCGATTAAGTCCAGTAAAATGTGTGAAATAATTATGTTTTAAATGCTAAAATCAATGAGTTGATAGGTTAATAAATATTTTGTGGCCTCAGGAAGGATAATCATTTTCCTAGTTATGGGTAGTTATAATTGAGTGTCGCATTAAAACCTTTCTCATGATCCAAATTCATTTCATAGAAGCTTTCAATCTTAATTACTAGATATCATCTACACTGATATATCTTGTCTATCTCACAAAAGTGACAAAAGACATGTCCCTAAGAAAGGAGATGTAGAAACAAAGCAAATAAACCACTGTTGAAGCTAGGTTTACAGAGATGGCTACTATATTTGTTGATACAGTTTGTGACGCTCCCAGAGGTGCAATGGCATGGGATGTAATTTACAGTAGGCTGGAGGATGATCATCCTAGAATCATTGTTACATGAGAAACGATTGACTAAAAAAGACCTTTAGAACTTCAATGTGGAGATGCTTCATATTCATTCCTTCATAGGATAGGAGGAATGGCTAAAATCATCCCCTATATAAACATGATGAGGTGGGTGATTGAAAGCCTTATCATTGAATATAGGTAGTTCAAGAATTCAAAGATGGAGCTTATAAGGTTGTTCAGAGCATAGGATCCGAAGAATATCTGCCACATAACTGATCCCCAGGATATCTACGATAGTAGATTTGTGGCTAACTTTAGAAAGAAAAATCTAGACCCCTTTAAGCAAATTTAGGGTTGGAAGGTGTTAGACAAAAATCCAAGCATGAAAAATTGGGTATGTATGCTATAATGTCTTTGGAAAACCCCTACGACTATGTAGTAGCCATGTTATGTAGATTGCATGGGCTACCCAATAATAATAAGTTTTCAATAGAATGGATTCCTCTAATTGATGTCTATGTTAATTCCCATATGATGAATTGGTATTCCATCCTATTTGATAGCCTAGCCACCACCATTACTGAATATTGACAGAATAAGGCCTCCTTTTCATATAACCTCCCTCCCTTCTATTTTAGTGCCTACATTATGGATGCCATCTGTTGTTTCAGCACATTTTCAACCATGGGTTGGAAATGGACCTCACAAGATCCTTACCCAATCCATCTCAGTCATAAACAAATATGGGAGTCACATTAAATACCTCACTTCTATAGGATATTCAATGTTTTTGTGTTGCCCCTACATCAAATGATTTTCAATAAGAAAGCCCCTAGCTTCTTCATAGAAACTGCAGCAAACTTGCTTACTGTTGGCAAGTATTTTGTTGAAAAGTGGTTCACCTATACTAGGGTTTTTGGTAGCACAACTGGTTCACACATCATTCCTTTATATGTTTTTGATAAGTTATTAGCAAGAGAGTTTGCTTACCACACTGTGGGAGAGGGCCTGACTAACGTTCTCCAAGACAGCAAGAAGTCATTATGGCCCATTTTCCCTATCAAATGTGGTTCTTTTGCTTTAGCCAATTTGTTTCATGCCTTTAAGGAATAATAACATATGGAAGCCCTTAGGCTTCGTACACTGCCTAAGGGGAAATTTGATCCCAACAAAGTGGCATACAATGTCACTGCTCGACTTAAATTCAAGCCATACAATCATGACGATAACCATTTTGAGGATTTTTTACAGTTAGTCGTATCCTTCGAACAAACGTTCAAATGGGAAAATGAAAATATAAAACCTAAATATTTTCAAAGATTTCAGGAATTTAGAGACGAGAGGCTATGGGTGATCCCAATGCGTCTATTAAAGCCTGAGGATAAGTCTACTCCAAGCTTCATTGTTGATAGTGGAGTCCCTAGCTCTCAAATAGGTTCTCAGGTAAACACTGAGAAGACACCAGACACATGGAATACCCAAGATGTTGGAAACACAGTTGAGTCCAATAGCAAGTCGGCTAAGAAACAAGTGATGAGCACTCTGGCTATAGAAATTGGTTGAGAGACCAAAGGTGGTAGTTTGGAGCAAGAGTGGGATCAATTTAATTAGAAAGTGCAAGGCACTCCCAAGGCCTGAAATGCCCAAGAAATAGGGGAATTTGAAACTCATCCACATGTTAAAAAAGATACAGAGCCCAAGTCTGTTGGTGGACAATCTACAACTATGGAGGAATAAGAAACAACATCCCATCATATCAAAATTATCCCTGCTCTGCCCACATCAATGATTGTTCTCAAAGTGACTGAATTACCTCTATTTGATGTGTTCTATAGCCCCCTCAACAAAGTTTTCTGTTAGAGGGAAGATGAAAAGGAAAAGGGTAGATGCACCTGAATTCCAACCTTGAAACGAGCCCATGGACATTGTGTAGAAGGACATTCCTTTCAATATGGCCGAGAACCTGACAACACTATCATCATTCACAGGAGCATATGCATCGACCACTATGGATAGGGCTATTGAGGTATCTACTCTACCAAGGGAGGAAGAGGATAGGATTTCAGAACACAAACAAGAGCTCGAGGTAGAGAAAGCAAGCAAAAACAGGCAAGTGGCAGAGCAAGTAAAGAAATTGCAGCAAGACATGGAGGTCCTGAAAATAAGCCATAAGGCTGATATATTGGATAAAAACATGAAAATCCTGCAAATGTAGTAGTCCATTGAAAGATACAAGGATGTTTCCACTAGTGAGGAGTTCATCAAAGGCGCCTTGGAATGAAATTCCCTTGTGGTGAGATAGCAAGAGTATTTCTCCCAAAAGATGTCACATATTACTCCCTATTTGACTACTAGTGACCAACTAACAGACAATTCAATTGACCAGAGAATGAAGTTTAATGATTTAAGCACCAGAATCTATGATTTCATTGAGTGGCAGAAAACAAAAGATGGAAAGAAGTCCAATCTACCCGAGATTGAAGAAACTCATAAATACATTCTCTTTACACATTGGGATGCTAGAATTGAACAAGATGAGATAACAGTGGCAAGGGCCGTTGGGGTATCAAAGAAAATCATCAAAGAAGTGAACCACATCTTGCTCGCCACCAATCTCATCACGGAAGGCAATACGAAAGAATTGCCTTATTTAACTGCTCTATATAAAGACTGGCAAGAAAAGGCAAGGGTTTAGACAGAGGAAATTGCGAAACTAACCATGACCAACATGGGAATCATATTGGTAGTATATGGTTAATCCACATAGCCATATTATGACTCTCAAATATTCCCTTAACACGACTCAAAGGATGTTTCCACCGCTCACCGATGTGATCTTCACTGGACAACTCAGGACTCATTTTGGGCCACCTCCTCAAATTCAACTGATGAACAATATTTGTGATTTAAAGGATAGGCTCATGGACAACAAATTATCCTCTTAGTTTTCTTTATTTAGCCTCTGCTCATTTTTGGAGTTAGTTACCTAGTTAAGAGGAAGGTTGTTTGAAACCTCCTCAAATTTTGTATAATCTATTTTTTCACATTTGGTTACAGTAATATTTATACCCTTCTCATTCATTTCAAGAAGGGTTCAAAATTTTACCACAAAAATTTGCAAAGAATGTACTATTGTAATTTTGTGAATGCTTTTGTGAAATGATGGAACATGATTGTTTCATTTAGATATCAGACTACTTTCCTTTGTTGATGCACTTTTGTATTCTTGGGAGACAATTTTATTTGAAGAAAGACGTTGGTCTATGTCATTTGTCAAATGAGTAGGACTTCTCACATATGGTACTATTATCATGTATGATTGATTTTGTTTACATTTAATTAGTTGAAAAAATTTAGTTTCATTCATTGTATGTGAGATTTATTGTTTCCATTAAGCATTAATTGCACTTTTGTATGATGCCTAGTAGAGGTCATGATTTTCATATATAACTCATCATATATGTGATAAATTTTATAAATTCCTTTGTGTAACTATTTATTCAAAGGAAATATATTTTACGATATCATCTCTATTTAGTTGTGTTCAATCTTTATTATCACATGCTAAATAGGTATCCTTGTAGATCGCATATCACACAAGAACACCTAGGTTTATATTAGAATAAGTTAGTTAGAGAAATTTCATTGTATAATAGGTCACTTAGATTATCATTATTCTATTGCAAAGCACTCATAAACCACCCACTTTCATATTAAATCCCACACTGGGAAACTGGTCCCATTATCCCCAGTTGGAGCCACCACTTTAAACGGAAAAGGACTTGTATTAAGGTCCAAACTGGGTGGTTATCCCCCATGTTTTTATAGAAAAATTCTAAGGCCAAAAAGTTTTTCCCCAAGAAGGAGGGCCTTCAACTGTTGAATGGCAGATGAAGCTAAAAATCATTCGAAAAACATTCATAAGATTCAAAACCCTCCACCATTTCTACCCCTTCACAAACTTGTTCAGAATCTCTCGATCGAAAGTCTGAAGTAGTAGAAACATCTCTCTCGTCTCCCAAAGTTCATTGTTTGATACAAAAAGTGGAACATATATCTATTTCTCCAGTGAAACCATAGAGGCCAGAAGTATCTGAAGACAGTGTTACCCTATTATCACAACAAATTGGTGTATTCACTAGACTACACATTGAAAGACATGTGGTTACCCATTTTGAGATCCCCATTCCTCCATAATGTGAGAAAGTCACTGCATCAAAATTTGAATTAGATGCTAGAGAGATGACATCACCTTTCCATCCATTTACTCCTCCATCCACATTTATCCAATCTGTGACTTCTCAAACATATAATTCTCTAATTAGTACTACAATTATCAGTACTAATCCAATAGTAAGTTCTTCTCCATCTATATGTACTTCCAGACTGACCTTCCCATTTTCTTAGTCCCCAAATCAGGTTATGTCTAGTCAACCTTGGACAAATCCCAGTGCCCTCATAATTGCAAATCCAAATGCACTCCCAACAAACCCAGAAAAATGGTTGACTAAGTATAATCCTCATGATGCTCTCCTGGCTAAAGAACATCTAAATAATTTTATGTTTGCCATGAATCTCAATGGGATTGCACATGAAGGTGTTGTAATCAGACTGTTTCCTGATACTTTCCAAGGATCTGCTGGGTCTTGGTATTTTTCTCTCCTAGCAGGTTCAATTAGAGTCTAGGATACTTTTCAAGAAGTGTTTCTTGGAAAATTTGGTGATGATAGGACCATAGCATCCTTGATCAATGATATTTCTAATTTGAAAGGTAATCCAAATGAAAAGATCAAATATTTCAACTCAAGATTTAAAAAATTGCTAAACAAAATCCCAGCTGCCTCTAAACCTACTATAGAAGTAAAAATAGAATGGTACATATCATCTATGCCTTCTAATATTGCAATTTTTTGTAGATAGAGCCAATAAGGCTACCCTTCTAGAAAACATGAAAGAAGCCCTGTTTGTAGAAAGAAGAATTATAGCTTTGGAAAAAATATCACAAAAAAATGAAAGGAAGACTAAAAAAGTGACATCTAAGGATGAACCTAATAAGAAGGCTTTAAAAGACCCTTTCTATCTTGATGGTACTCAGAAATTGAAAGATGATGTCCAACGAAATGGTCAAAATTAAAAAACAAGTTTCAGAATCCTTTGCTCCTAAGAAAACGTTTTGATCATTCAAAAGGAACCCTTCTTCTACGTCACAACCTCCAAACACCATTTCAAATGCTGAATCTAACCAAGAATCAGAAGAATATTCACCAAATGAAGAGGAAGATGAAATGGAAGAAGAAATTGAACTAAATGGGATGTGGGACTTTATCTTCCCAACTAAAGAAGAGGCACAAGCAATGCCAGTGACTAGAAGAAGAAAAATTTCTCCTGATATGTCTATCACAAATCACAAGCAGAAAGTTGCTATTGTTGTAAAGGAGAAAATAATAGCTAAGAAATATAATACTAGCCAAACCAATCCTATCCGTTTAGACTCCCCAAATGCCTTAAAAAATTGGTAGTCTCAAATGTAGTAGAATACAATATAGTGGAAGACATGAAAAAGACTAGAGCTAACATCTTGCTAAATGAGCTCACTAAACTCCAACAACAACAGAAGATCTTATTAAGGGAATTGAAAGAAGTTCCAATATCCCCTCTTCCATATTCTATAGTTACTCAAGCTGCCTACAATATGGGAAAACCTCCCTCATCCTCAAAAATGGTACATCCCTCAGATCTATTTCTGATTGGTGGTAGATCTATTTCTCATGTTCCTCCGTTTCTTCTCACTTATGAAATTTTCAATAGGTTCACAACTGCCTTGTTGATTCAGGAGCTTCCTCAAATATAATGTCGAGGGCTATGTGTACCAAATTGAACATTACACCTCAGAAATCTGCAGTGCACATAATTCAGCTAGATAGGACAAAAGTTGAGGTGCTTGGAGAAATAACATTAGTTTCAATTAGGCTTTCCTCTAATAGAAAAGTTTCACAAATAATTTATATTCTGGTAGCCGATATCCCTAAATTTAATGGTTTAATTATAAGTAGGGATTGGTCTGAAAAGCCACTGGGTTATTTCACAATTGATTGGTCTCACATGTGGTTGCCACACAATGGTGAACCTAACCAAATCAGAGTAGACCGAGAGAAATTCATGAAATATATTGTTACCGACCTCGAGGGAAGCAAAGAACCTATTGTTTTCACTAATAATATCATTGGAAATTACTCAGCTGATTCCTCTTTAGGATACTTTAATGCTCAGAGGTCTCCCTTTTAGATAACGTTGTAGTCTCTCAAATCAAAAAAAATTCAGAAACAAATTCTTCCAAATGCCTAAAATTAGTAGATAAAGTTTCTAATAACCCTCCATTCTGGACTCTCTATTTTGATGGTTCTGAATCAGAGGATGGATCAGGTGCAAGATGCATTTTGATCAATCTGCAAGGAGAGAAAACCATGCTGGCATGTAGACTTGAATTCTAGTGCACTAACAATGTCACTGAATATGAAGCACTATTCCAAGAACTGTATAAAGCCATTAGTCTTAATGTCAAACACCTGCAAGTCTATGGTGATTTAGAGATCATTGTGAAACAGATGAGAAATATAATTGATTGTGTCTCTGGGCACCTTAGACACTATCAATCTTTAGCGCAGAATTTGACTTCTCATTTTTCTGCTTTTAACTTATCTTCAGTCCCTAGATTACAAAACGCAAGTGTTGACTTAATTGCTAATGTGGCATCCAGGCTTATACTCTCAGAAGATTTTAGTCCAGATAGATTTTAAATATAATTAATATTTAGGCCTTTAATTCCCGATAATGTGACAAATGGGAGAGTATTCAACAATGATGTGGATATAGTTAATTTCCTTACATGAGAGGGATTGTATGAGGAACAGATCATAGATGAACATGACCATGGTCTAGAAATCAAACTTAATCATGATCATAACCCAATCCCAAAGTCTGTGGTTAGAATGGAAGATGTTTATGATCTAAAGGATAGATTTAAGAAAATTACTAACTTCAAAACTCAAAGTTCTACTCTGATATTTGAAATAGTAAACCTAGGATCAAACAAAAAAGTCAAAATGTCAACCCAGGTCTAGGCTTATCATATGAAGAAAGAATGTCATTCACCAAGTTTTTGAAGACATATAAAGGTGTTTTTTCTTTTGGATTATGTAGATCTCAAAACTTATGATGCCTCTATAATTCAAGATACCATACCTATGACTTCAAATGAAAAACCAGTTCAATAGAAGCTTCACAAAATTCATGCAAATATTGAAAGTTAATTCAAATGGAATTGAACAAGCTTCTAAAATCCAAAATAATGTTCCCTGTTAGACATTCTAAGTGGGTATCAAATATTGTACCCATAAGGAAAAAGAATGGATATATCAGGATTTGTATTGATTTTAGAAACCCGAATCAAGCTTGGAAAAAAGATAATTTTCCCTTGCCTGCCATGGAACAGATATTGCACTCAGTTGTAGGTTCTGAATTAATGTCCTCTCTAGATGGATTCTGAGGATATAGTCAAATACTTGTCCATCCAGATGATAGATTAAAGAGAACATTTAGGACCAAGTGGGGAACATATGCCTACAAGAAGATGCCTTTCGTACCCATTAATGCGGGTGACACATTTCGACGTGCTATGGATATTGCTTTCAGAGGTGTAATCAATAAATCAATGGTTATTTACTTTGATTAAATCATAGTCTATTCCAAGAATAGGAAAATCATTTATTTGACCTGAAATACATTTTCGAAAGATGCAAGAAATATGGCATTTCCCTAAATCCCAAAAATCATTTTTTTCTTTACTAGAAGGAAAAATCCTTGGGTTTATAGTATTCAAGAAATGAATTTACATTGATCATGATATAGTCCAAGAGATTGAAAAAATTCCCCTCCCTCACAACAACGAAAACATGCAATCATTCCTAGGCCAAATAAATTTTGTAAAAATATTCATTCCAGATTTTTCACAAATTGTTCTACGTCTTCAAGTGATGATAAGAAAAAATGCAGTTTTGAGATAAAACAAGGATGCAAGAGAGGCATTCAAGTTGTTGAAAAAAGCTATTATTAGTGCTCCCTCATTGACAACCCTGAACTTTCCCAAACCTTTTTTATTATATACTTTCTCATTTGATACAACATATGCAACAGCTTTGACATAGCTGAATGATGAAAATGTTGAGGCACCTATCTCCTTTTTTAGTTCTAACTTACAAGGTGTCAAATTAAATTATTCATATGTAGAAAAAAGAGCATTTTCTATTGATTACAACTCTCTTCCTCACAACATTTGTACATCCTTACAACTACTGATTACTTTACTAAGTGGGTAGAAGTACCATTATAGATAGCTAATACAAAAAATATTATACACTTGATTGATCAGTACATAATTACTAGATTTGGCTTACCCTCAACTTTAATGCTTGACAATGCATCTTACTTTTCTGGAAATACAATGGTAGAAATTTCTCTTAAGCGAGGTTTCAAGTTGAAATATTTAGCCAATTATTATCCACAAGGTAATGGATTAGCAGAATCAACAAACATGAACCTCATTAGTATTATTAAAAGGAAAATTGATCAAAATCACAGGAATTGGCACAAAGCATTAACATTTGTTCTATGGGAAAACAGGGTTACTTAGAAAGCCTCTATTAGTTCTTCTCCTTTTTCGTTCATTTATGGAAAAGAAGTTGTTCTTCATACAAACATAGCAATCTGATCTCTTGCCCTAGTGAAATTTATTGATTAAAACCCTTCATCTTCTCTCTAGGCTAAAAAATATCAAATTCTCAAGCTTGAAGAAGTAAGAGAAAAGGCTGAAGCAACCCACTTCCATCATCAACAATTAATCAAAGATTCTTTTGATACAACTTCTGCCAGTCATAAAAATCTTGAATTAGGTGACTTGGCTCTGAAATGGGGCAAAGCACATGAGGAAAAGGGTAGACATACCAGCTTCCAAAGACTATGGCTTGGACCTTTTTAGATCATTGAGAAAATTGGACAATTAATGTTTATCTTACAAGACTTATCAGGTAAGAAGGATTCTTTGCCCGTCAATGGGCAAATTCTGAAAAAGTACTTCTCCTAGAAGATAATCTCTTCTAATATTGTAAGATGTTGCTTTCTAGGAAAATAATGGTGAAATAGTATTTACTTTTGCCTTTTCAAAATAAAATCTTTAATAACATTTCTATATTTTCACTTTTATAAGAAATTAAGAGTCAAAAGGAATAATTAGGACATTTGATTACTAAAGTAAAACTTATTTCTTTGGAAAAAATTTACCTTGCTTAAAACATTTATTTTACAAACAAACTCTTATCTTTATAGAATATGAGGGTTTTGTTATCAGTCCGGAAAAGAATCTTTAACCTAGTAATGATTTTTGCAGATTAGCATCTTAAAAAAATCTATCATCATCACCCAAAACTCTCAAAAGAGCCAATGATCCACCCCATCTATTAAAAAATTCCTTTTTTAGAGTGTAATCCTAAATATAAGAAACTTAAAAGATGAAAAGTGTCATTACGAGCATGTTTACGATGTTCATAGTGATGTAATTAGATTGATATTACCAATACTACATACCAGTGAATGGGATTGTCATTAGTAGGTTACCACGTCTAGACAATGTCTTTTAAGAAACCAAAAAAGAGAAAACTTACATTCAAAAAAGGAAAAAGAGGATGAGGTCCAAGTGAGATTCAATCCAAGTGAATATCATTTTGAAATTTGAAAATTGATACAAATGGGACAATGAATGATTGTTGGTTAAAAGATAACCCTGTTGAGGCTGGGAATCCCTACTGGCAACAAAGGATCTATTTGTGATAAATGAGTAAACTACAAAGAACTAATCTACAAAAGACACGTACTACATTTCTTTAATATTATTGGTTGATGCAAATGTTTATACTTCTACCATTACAAGAATACTGTAATTAATAAAATAAGTTGAGTAAGTAATGATGATTCCAAAGACATGTTGTTTACTTTCTAAATCCGTTAATCATTATTCTTATAACCCTAATTAGTTCAAAATTTTTTAGAAATGTTAGAAATCTACTAAGAAATAACTAGCTCTCCCAAGTGAATCGCCAATTTTTGTACTACAAAACAACCCCCCCACCATTTATAACAAACAATAGCTAGGATTAGAATTGTAAATGGGGGCCCCTTTGAATTTTTAGGCTTAGGATAATAAAACCCTAACTCTAAGAAAATTCCTAGAACAACCTTGCAACACTAACTAAGGATGAAATCCATATCGCAGATCGCAAATCAGACTTTTCCACATGACCATGTTAAAAAACATTTACAAAAGTGCAATATGTTGTTGGATCTTCCACTACGATAACATCCCCTTGTCATTTCACAATCACATTTCGCAATCACATTTCACAATCTGCATAGTTCACGAGAAGCTTGACCAAGGAATTAGAAGAAACACAAATGATTTGCAAAATGTGATATTGCGGTCTCTGCAATCGCATTTTTCTTAATACAATCGGTAATATTATACTGTATCTCTTTTAAGTTTGTGATTCGCAATTAAGTCCAGTAAAACATCTGGAATAATCATGTTTTAAATGCTAAAAAGAATGAGTTGACACGTTATTAAATATTTAGCGGCCCAAGGAAGGATAATCATTTTCTTGGTTATGGGTAGTTATAATCGAGTATCTCATTAAAAACTTTCTCACAATCCAAATTCATTTCACAGAATATTCCAATCTTAATTACTAGATATTGTGTGTGCTGATATATCTTGTCTATCTCAAGGAAGCGACAAAAGACATGTCCCTAAGAAAGGTGATGCAAAAACAAAGAAAACAGACCATTGTTGAAGTTGAGTTTACAAAGACGGCTCTTATCTTTGCTAATATAGTTTATGATGCTGCCAGAGGTACACCGACTTGGGAAGTAATTTACAATAGGCTAGAGGATGAGCATCCCAAAATTATTGTTACAAGAGCAACAACTGACACAAAAAGTCGTTCAGAACTTCAATGTAGAGATGCTTCCTGTTCATTCCTTCATAAGGTAGGTGCAAGGGCTAAAATCCTCCCCTATGAAGACATGATCAGGTGGGTGATTGAAATCCTTATCATTGAAGATAGGAAGTTCAAAAATTTGGCAAACCCCTACAACTTTGTAGCAGCCATGTTATGTAGATTGTATGGACTACCCAATAATACTAAGTTTTCAATAGAATCGATTCCTCTTATTGATGCCTCTATTAATTCCCATATCATGAATTGGCATTCCATCCTATCTGACAACCTAGCCACTGCCATTACTGAATATTGACAAAAGAAAGACCCATTTTCAGATAACCTCCCTCCCTTCTATTTTAGTGCCTACATTATGGATGTTGTTTTTTTTTGCACAACATTTCCAACCATGGGTTGGAAATGGACCTCAAAAGATCCTTACCCAATCCATCTCAATCATAAACAAATATGGGATTCAGATTACATACCTCACTTCTATAATATATTCCATGCTGTTGTGTTTCTCGTACATCAACTTATTTTCAATAAGAAAGCCACTAGGTTCTCGCAAGAATATGCAACATAACTGCTTACTGTTGGAAAGTATTTTATTGAGAATTGGTTCACCTTGTTACACAAAAATATCATCACCTTGATTATTTGCAGTTGGTGTAGGCCTATCATCACCTATGCCAGCTTCCTAAGCAAGTCTTAAACCTCAGCTCTTCAAAGAAAGCTTGAAAAATGAGAGAAAGACATCAAAAAAGCAATGTAACTCTGGTTCCGCACTTTCTCTTACTTTTGCCTGCGGGCCCGCACCTTCTGTTCAGGAAATCTGCATTCTTATACACTCTGTATGTAAAGGGGAGGGTGCGTACCCCTGTAAAAGGCAAAAGGAGCAATATTTATCTTAAAAAGCTCATCTTGGGTTAATTCTAGAGTTTTCTAGAAGCATTTGTTACGTGGATTGTTCGCTCCAAGTGGTTCATGCATCCCATACAAGGAGGAACTATTCCCTTGTTGAGAGGAGCTATCCCTTTGAAGGAGGAGCTGGTAACAGATCTCCATTGCACTATAAATTGAGGCATTGGATCAGTGGCTAGAGAAGTCAGAAGCTGAACTTTTGAGGGTAAATTCTAGTGAAATCAAGACTTCCTATTTGAGGTTAAGAGGAGAGATCACATACCTTTTTGGCCCCATTAGGGAGTGAGTGAAGCTTGTCAAAGTAGAGGAGACTTCTTGTTGGACCCTGGAAGGAGCTTGTACAGCGTCAAGGCAAAGGTTGTAAGGTTCTTTTTCTTTTGAATTAATACATTCAAGCTCATTTTTCTCAACAAGTATCTTATGCTATTT
>APFE031543982.1:12689-39663 GCA_000404065.3 Pinus taeda
GGCACTATAGATGGATGGGTTTTCTACAACAGTTTCATTTAGTCAGATATAAAAAGGGCATACACAATAAAGTTGCAGACATGTTATCTAGACCCATTATAAATGCATCTACTATACTTAAGCATAATTTTGTGCTGCATGGAAGCTACATTGAACAATATGCTCAAGATATAGACTTTAAAGATGTATATGCAACTTTAAGTCAAGGCAAATGAGTAGAAGAATTGGATTATCATATAAAGGACCGACTCTTATAGCATTGTGGGAAGTTATGCATTCCATAAATTGAGAGAGTAAAGATAATTAGAGAAGCACACACTTCTCTGATATCAGGTCACTTTGGGGTAAGTAAAATAGTTGCACAGCTCAAAGATTTTGTTATTGGCCAAAAATGAACGAGATAGTTTCTAGATATGTAAGAGGGTGTACTATGTGTGCTAAAATCAAGCCCAACAATAGAAAAATAGGCTTGTACACTCCATTACCAATTCCTTCTCACCCTTGGGAAAGTGTTTCCATGGATTTTGTTGGAGGATTGCCTAAATCTAGGAAAGGTCATGATTATTTGTATGTTGTTGTGAATAGGTTCAACAAAATTTGTATTTTGATACCTTGTAATAAACAGATTACAGCTGAACAAACTACAAAACTATTCTTTGAACATGTATGGGTTCATTTTGGATTACCCACTTCCATTGTTTCTGATCGAGACACCCGATTTGTGGGGAAGTTTTGGTCAAGTCTGTGGGAACTGATGGACACCAAACTAAAGAAAAGCACAACTTTTCATCTACAAACTAATGGCTAGACAGAAGTAGTTAACATGACAGTGATCTAGTTGCTTAGAGGATATTGCAACAAACATCCTAAGCTTTGGGATGAACATTTGTGTTATGTGCAACATGCTTACAAAAGAGCAAACATTCTTATACACAGAGATCTCCTTTTGAGACCTGTTTTGGTTTCACAACAAGGTCTCCTTTGGATTTTGTTTCTGGTAAAGATACTATAGTTGATGGACACAGTAATGTGGATAGGGCAACTAGGTTCATTAAATAGATCCAAGAGATCCACCGGGCAGTACAGGAATAGCTGGAAAAGAGCTAAGCCAAATACAAGGCAAGGCATGACAAGCATCAGATGGAGCATAGTTTCCAAGTTGGTGACCAAGTCTAGCTGTATATCAGCAAGGACAAGATGCAAGGTGAAGGTAAAAAGCTAAAGCCTATCAGGTATGGACCCTTCAAGATACTTGAGAAGATTGGTGAAAATGCTTTTCGCCTTAATCTACCAGCTTACATGCACATCTACTCAGTTGTAAATGCAGATTGCTTAAGATTGTTTGAACCCTCTCTAATTGAGGATCCCAAAGAGCAAAGTCAATTGCCTTCTATTGATAACCTGATACTTGAATATCTTAATGAATTGCAGGAAGACACAGTTTTGGACAGGAAGGTGAGGACGACGCACAAAGGAGATGTTGAGTACCTCAGAGTAGGGCTCAAGGGTTCAAAGTCGAGCAGTGCAAAAAAACCAAATTTTGGTGGTCCAAAAGCTTTTTCAGTGGGAAGGCCGAGATCCGAATTGGATTCATGAAGATTATCAAAGCGCCATGACTATATTAAGATAGGACAAACTTCAAATTTATGAACACAAAGTGATCAGGAAGACCTCTGGACAGTGGCAGATTGCAGCCGCCAAGGAACAACGAGGACCTCGGTCAAAGCGTGTTGATCAAGGCCCATGGAGTCCATGCATGAGGCAAAATTGGCAGTTTGGAAGCCCGAATCGGGAAACGGAGGCCATTTCTAATGCGTGATTAGTGCTCGCACATCACTAGAAAAAACCCCTCAAGAAGGAAAGGCCCCAAGCGCTCAGTCACATGGGAAGCTGGGAAACCATGGGGAAAGGGCCACGGCGAAAGGCGAGACCCGCTCTCCAAAACCGACGGTATATCGGGGGCACCCTTGGGCGGTAAGCAAATTTGGCTGAAACTGAGTGATTCCATTCAGCACTCGACGCGTGTCCAGTGGATAAGAGAGAAAACCACTGCTCATGGCACATTAATGACCAAGCAATTCAACCACGCGAAATGAGTGAATAACGTCGAATCTGGGGACTCCAGATCTAATGGCAGAGATCACACCCGACGGAGAAAACGGATTTGATAGGGGAATTAAGCCATGGTGTAAAGAAGTCTGAAGTCCGATTTGACCGTTGAGTTGGCGGATGATTCATTCCATAGCGTAACTAGAAAACCGAACCATCGAGGAAGAGCTGGCACAGTTCATGAGAGGACAAGTGGCCACTTCCCTGTGGATGATGGCAATTATGCAGAGGCAGGGAACTCCAAATGAGCAGTTGCAAGTGAACCGAAGGGGTGGAAGAGGAATCAAATAGTCATGAGATATATTGGCTTTAAGCCATGAATAGATAGAGAATGGAATACGAAGAAGAAGAGAGAAGAAGAGATCGAAGACAGAGAGAGCAAACAAGAGACAATGAAGCAAAAAGCAAAAAACAAAGAGTCGAGCTGACCTAAGGCAGCATCGAGCAGACAAAAAGCTTGAGAGGTTTAAGCAATCCTTGAGAGGATCTGTCGAGAATTGAGCACCACATTGAGCTCCTCCCATTAAAGACCAAAGTGGTCAAGATCTAGTAAGGAAAAGAGTCAATGTACTCTAATGGCTTGGGGGATACAAGAACCACCCTACCAAACATTATCTGTTTCAGGAGACTCAAATTGAGCTCCTCATTGTAAATCTTTGCTTTAAAGACACAATAAAAGAAGGCCACCACTGAAAGTTGGACCAGAGACATAGCCCTGGAGAATAGGGCGAACTCCTTATTAAATATCTTGTGTTCTACACTTGCTTACTGTGTTTCTCTTACTATTTTCCATTCTTCCAGTGTCTTTGTATTTTGCAATCTAATCGATCCATTGCCTAAAATAACATAGACACACACCAGCACATGAGTCTATAATACCTTCATTTATTAATTAATTAATTGAGGTCACTCACAAGTGATTATCAGATCAAACCATTATGATTATTTCCCTCTTAGCTAAGTTATATAAAATTATTTTGGAAAAGAAGATTAATGCATGGCTATAAAGACACATGAAAAGAACTAAGTGCCATGCTATATTTAAGAGCTATCCTTCCACTATGGACCACCTTGTTATGCTTACAATCATTATGGAGGAGTGTCACAATAATAAAACCTATGTTGTTTCCTTGAATTTAGAAGATATTTTAACTCATAGTTCTCATGACTAACCTTTGGAATAAGTTAGAAGAGCTAAAAGTTTCGTATGATCAAGAGTCACTATGGTAAGTTTGCACGAGAATGATACTACTAAGTTTAGGAACATTGAGGCTTGGTAGGAAGAAGCTAAATGTAATATTGGAATTCAACAAGGTTGTTTCTTTTCCCCTACTCTTTTTTAGATATACATTGACAAGTTGTTGGCCTAACTCTCGTTGATATACTTGTCATTGTTCTTCTTTACACTAATGATATTTTTATTATGGTGAGGAGTCCTTGTGATCTTGATAAGCAAAAAAATCATTAAATATTTGTACTTTAGTAGGATTACGATTACTAACACCATAAAAACGAAGGTAGTGATAATTAAATCCTAAAGTATCACTTATGCTAAACTTGTGTATCTCAACAAATTGGAGGAAGTGACTTCATGCAAATATCTTGGAATCAATTTTAAACACAAGGTTCACTAAAACTATAGCATTGAGAAAAGGACAAATGGAGGTTGGGAAGCTTATTATTGGCTTGAAAGCAATTATAAATCAATGTACCTTTAGTTATGTGATAAGAAAAAACTTCTCTTGTAGGATTTTGTCACTTTTATAATCTTATATGGTTGTAAAGTTTTGGGCCACAATCTCTCTAGATAATCATAGAGAAAGATAAAACAAATCAAAATTATTTTATAACTTATACTATCAAAATTAAAGGAAATACATCCTATCCTCTTCTCCTCATAAAGTCGAGTCTTTCCCCATTAAGAGTATTAAGGTTTCCCACTACACCAAAACCCACAATCTTTAGTAAAATTCCAAACCCTTATAATTACCTTGACTAGGAGGTTAGTCCCATGTTCTTAGGGTGGCAGTTAGTCCACATAATTAATTCCCAATGAGGTGAGTGTGATAATTACCTCTAACAACCCCCTCAAGTGCAACCTAGGGAATTGAAACTAGGCCAAGGCTTTGCTTCCATGTCCTCCTTGAATGGGAAGTTAGTCCCATGTGTTGGATTTCACAATTATACTGAGAGGGAGTGTGAATCAATATAATGACATTTTTTACTTGTTTAATTCCATTCAATCTTCATAAAACATCAATATCATAAACTAAACAAGAAACATGATATATACATGGAAACCCTTATGGGATAAAACCACATATTTTCTTTATGTGAAATATCTTTTAGGCACCAACATACGATTACATCAAGTTGTAGGGACCAACCTACAAGAGACATGAATTCCCTCTACTACTTTATAAGAACCAAGCTATAGGAGACAATAATCTCATTTTTTGCGTTGTAGGCATCACCCTATAGGGACACCGATCCCCTTTGTTTCTTTGTAGGCACCAACCTACATAGGACACAAAACCCCTCTTCTTATTTGTAGGCACCAACCTATAGGAGAAATCAATCCTCGTTGCTGCAAATATTCATAGGAACCAACCTACTTCACAAAGTCTTGTTACCTCTTCACAATATCTACCAATTGTTTCTACTTTCACTAAGTCTACTTGATACTTCTGACTTTATCAACATTTTTAGTTTCTTCTACCTTCACCAAGTCTACCTATTGTTTCGTCCTTCACCAAGCCTACTTCTCCCAAAAGTGGTCGCTTTTTTCTTCTTCCCAAGAATGAATTTGCACAATGTACCATGTATCCAATTTTACAAATCTGGTTCTAAGATTTATACCACATGTACCTAAATGTCTCTTCTTTGTCTCATCTAAATATCACATTCTAAAACATTTTAGAAAAAAATCCAAGCTAACCTATTTGAAGCATGTTTCAAGATCATTCAGGAACACTAACTTCCTCATATAATATCTCCAAAATTATAGCCAAAAAAGGTTTGAAATTTTTGTCACAATTATCTTGAGATCTCTTCTCTATCTCCTCTATATTTCATATCTCAAAATATCATAGAAAGAAATATATAGTGAAATAACCAAGTTGGACTATATGGATAATATTTCAAGAACATTCAAGAAGCCTACCATAAAGCATACCTCCAAAAGTATAGCACACCAAGGTCTAAAATTTGAATCACGAACACATGATGATCTTCTATTTGTATCCTCTAAGTTTTATGATATGAAACATCCTAGAACAAAATTATTTAGTTAAAATTCCATGCTAACACGTTTGAAGAAGATTTCAAGAGGATTCAGGATGCCTAAAATCCTTATACCATACCTCTGAAATTACAGTCAATCAAGGTATTGAATTTGAACCATGAGGACATGAAAATATTCGATCTCTATCCTCAAAGTTTCAAATTTTAAAACATCCGAGAAGAAAATTTATAGCAAAACTTCCTAGATCACTGATTCACCCCATAAATCACACTTTTTCTTCCACCTTTAGACTCCAATAATCACCCCAAAAAAAATTCCTTAGCTCCTCTTGCAACTTCAAATATCTTCTTGCTTGGATTTTGTTCAATTGAACTCATATTCCCTTTATTTATAGTTTTTGTGCATTCAGTTATGGGGTTGACTTGTAAAATTGATTGGGTTGGCCAACTTGTACTTTGGTTGGGGCATATTGATTCAATATTTCATATCTCCTAATTTATATGGAGTTATAGGGAGTGACATATATTGTTGGAAATGTCTCATAATAATATTTCCAACCATTTATCCTCTGCTCCAATTTTATCTAGGTGATTGGATAAAAAAATACTTCAAAGACACGGTATCCAAATGAGGCATCAAAAATCCAAAAATAATATTTTCAACAATCTTCCTTTTGCAATCTTTATCTTGGACATAAGTAGTCTCCCATATATTTGACATCAATCACAACAATATTTCCAACAATCTCCCCCTTTTTTGTTGATGGCAACTCTAAACTAATTCTATAATAATATTGTAGAACTTCCAATGTTTACAATTCTCCTTATGCTTGCAGCTTCTCCCATTTTGATATAAATGGAAAAGGGATCCTCTCCATGATTTTTTACTTATCCTTATCCATGAATCTTATTTTGTATGAAACTTTTCTTAGTGTCTACAAATTTTCCTCTATTTTCAACTTCTATTAGTGATTTCAACTACTCCCCTTGTTGGATATCTCTCCTTATGTCTACATGTTCTCCTCATTTTCTTGACATTAATGGAAATATGTCCCCCCACCCCTAAAATTATGCATAATTTCTAATTTAAATGCATGATTTACTTCACTTTATTCACACAACATCTACTATCTATATATAGTAGACTCATCATTCCTCCCGTGTATCATACATTCTAACACTTCCATATTTTTAATGAGACCTGCGACCTCTTGCTTCACTTGAAACTATTATCTCTTTTACTTATGAAATATTAGGGGGGTTACTCCCATAGAGGAGTTTTTATTTATTTATTTTTCATTAAGGACATATACATTGTTTGGATACCTAATTTCATTTTCTATTAATCTTCCTAAACCTTGTTTTCTTATTTCACATCCTTTGGAATTGAATGTGAGATCATACCCTTGATTAACCATTTGACCTACACTTAGTAGGTTGTTCTTTAGTCATTCAACACGAAGAAAATTTGAAGTGTTTTTCCTTCCACCATCAAGACTAATTGTGCCCTTTCCATTAATCCTTCATGTATCATTATTTTCAAGGATGACATTGCATCCTCTAACTTCCTTGATAGAGAGAAATTTTCTTCTTTGTCTTGAACACATATCTTCATTCTTTGATTTCTATTTATGATGATGCCTTCTTTTCTTCTTTAAACTTGAGGCCTCAATATACTGCCTTTGCAATCACGAGCTTTGTGTTTGAAATTGTTGTAGTTGAAACATTCAATGTGATCCACTAAGGGAGAAAATTAATTGAGGTTCATGATTCCATTATTATAGGAATTCCTAAATTTGATAGGGCTTCTCACTAAGGTTTGATAAGGACGTTTGTTGCTTCTTGATCTTCAAAAGTATGCTTTGTGGCCAAAGCTAAGATAAATAAAACAATATCCATTAAATAATTCTGAGTACCTTGATGTGAATTCTCTTCTTGGAGGAATTGATACTTTTGAAGGAATTGGCTTGCTTTGGATGTTTTCTTGAGAAATTTCAAACTTCTATTGCTTTCTTACTCCATCGCTACTTGTGGGGTTGATCTGATTTTGCTTTAACTGATACTCACTTTCTTTCTTATTGTTTGTTTGGTTGGTTTGATCTATATTATGTTGATATTTGGTGTTTTTTCTCTCTATGTTTGACTGATTGCTAATTTCTTTAAGCACACTGACATAGCTCTTAGTTTCTTTTGTATTTGATGCATTTTCACTTGATTCTCCCTTGATAACTTCATGATAATTGATCCCTAGTTTAATAAAAGGGTATCTTTGGTTGTTGAGTATATTATCCAGGATTTAGAACTCCTTCTAAACTTGATTTGATCATCTTCCTTTTCAAGATCATTCTCAGGGAAACAATCTTATCTTCTACTTTCTCACAATGTCCTTGCTTTTCTTCCAGTTGGCTTGTTACCAGTTATTTTATTTTCCTTTCCTCTTCTAATTGAGTTTTAAGGATGAAAACCAATTTCTTTGTTTCATAAATATCATGATCCTTATCTTCATACTCTTGAAATAAATCCTTCTGGCTTTTATTCATTATTGTGATTTTCTTTATCTCTTCTAGGGAAACAAAGAACTCAAGTTAAAAATATTTCTTACTTCTAATTTATTTTTCTATATATAGATTCTCTTCCTAGTTATTTTTATTTTGTTTATTAATAGTGTGATCATTTAGGGCTAGAAAATCATCTTCATCATCTTTTCCTTGATATTTTCATATGGACATCTAGAGGTAAAATGACCTTCACTACCATAATTGAAACAGAGCGACAAATTACCTTTCCCTTTGTTAATTCCTTTTGAGATAGATTACATTAAATCTAGTTTATATTTCTAATTTTCCAAGGCAATGAGTAGGAATTCTTCTTCATCACCATGAGATGCATCTTCATCACTATCTTATGATGAGTTGTTATCTTCCTTAGAATAGAAAATTTTGTTCTCAAGAGATATACCCTTCCTATGTTTAGGAAAATTTCCTCTACTTCTATTTTCTTTTTCATCATCGCTATATTTTGATTTCCCATATGGAAAATTTGAAGCATAATGACTTAATCTACCGCACTAAGAACATTTGAATGGTAGCTTACCCTTATATTTTCCATAACCTCTTTTCAGCTCTCTCATGAATTTAGCTTCTTCTTCATCTGATTTAGGGCTGGAGTGATCATGGTCCTTGTGTCCTTTTGTTTTTATTTAATGCTTTGAAGGATACTTACTTTAGTCCATACTTCTCTTTTCCTATTCTAATCTCATATGTAATAAATATTTCATGTAATTCATCCATCTAAAAGTTTTCATTTCTTCAATAGTTGAAAGCTTTGGATTGAACCTCAATCGAAGAGATCTCAAGTTTTTTTGAACAATTGTTGATTCTTAAATCTTTTCATCCAATCCTTTATTAGTGTTCATGACTTCATCTACTCAAAGGAAAAAATCTGCAATTTCTTCTTCTTCATTCATCTTTAAACTTTCAAATTGTATTCTATGAGTTTGAAGTTTAACCCTTTTTACCTTTTCATCTCCTTCATATATGCTTTGATGATCATCCCAATTTTTTTGGCAGAGTCATAGTGCATTACGTTGATAAATAACAAATTATTAATGAATTTAGACTTTTGTGATCCATAACATTGTTTAGAGAATCTTCGGTGAAAATCACATATGTATTCTTTTGTCGACGCGTTTCGAACCAACCAGTGTGGTTCATCGTCAGGACGATGAACCACACTGGTTGGTTCGAAACGCGTCAACAAAAGAATACATATGTGATTTTCGCCGAAGATTCTCTAAACAAATAAAAAATTATCAAGACCACTTAAGATGGCATATGTTTCTTCAGAATTTTACACAAAGATTTTTTACATCTTCATTTGTTGAAGGAATTGTTGGAATTTTATAGCCTTCTACCACATAATGGCATACATCAACACTAATAGAAATTAGATGTTCTCTCATCCTTATCTTATATAAAGTGTAATTTATTCGACTAAAGGTAGAGGTTTTTTAATCCTTATCACCATTTGTCCCTCTAATATTTACCTTCCAGTGGCTACACTTCTTTTGAAGGAACTTACTTTGATACTTATTGTTGGATTTCATAATTATACTAGGAGGGGGATGAATCAATATAACGAAAATTTTTACTTATTTAATGTTATTCAAACATCATAAAACATCAATCCTATAAACTTAACAAGTAACATGAGATATACATGGAAACCCTTAGGGGATAAAACCAAAAAAAAATCTTTACATGAAACGTATTATAGGCACCAATCTGTAGGAGACACCAATCTCCTCTGCTTCTTTGTAGGAACCACCTACAAGACACACCAATCCCTGTTGCTATAAATATTTGTAGGCACTGAACTAATTCACTGAGCCTTGTTGCCTCTTCACAATGTTTTTCAATTGTTTATGCTTTCACCAAGTTTTCTTGTTGCTTCTATCTTTACCAACTTTGTTAGTTTCTTTTGCCTTCACTAATTCTACTTGATTATTCTTCCTTCACAAAGTCTACTTCTCCCAAAACCTATTGCTTTTATATTATTCCTAATAATGAATTTGAAAAGCATGCCACATATCCACTTTTACAAATATGGCTTTGAAATTTCTACCACAAGTACCTAGAGATCTCTTCTTTGACTCATCCAAATTTCACAATATGAAATATCTTAGAGAGAAAGTTATAGAAAAAAAATCCAAGATAACCTATTTGAAGAATGTTTTAGGAGCATACAAAAACACTAATTTTACATATCATATCTCCAAAATTATAGATAAAACAAGGTCTGAAACTTTTATCACAAATACCTTGAGATATCTTCCCAATCTGCTTCAGATTCTAGACTTTGAAACGTCATAGAAAAAAATATACAGTGAAAATACCAAGTTGACCTATTTGAATAAGATTTCAGGAGCATTCAAGAAGTGTAACTTCCTTAGAGAATATCTCCAAAATTATAGCACACCAAGGTCTGAAATTTGAATCACATGTACATAAAAAAAAATTTGTTTGTATCCTCTAAGTTTTAACATTTGAAACATCCTAGAACAAAATTTATATTTAAAATTATACACTTACCTGTTTGAAGAATATTTTAGGAGCATTCAAGAAGCTTAACTTCCTTAGACTATATCTCCAAAATTATAGTGAATAAAGGTATGAAATTTAAACCACATGTACATGAATATCTTCTATCTGTATCCTCCCATATTCACATTCCAAAACATCCCAAAAGAAAAGTTACAATGAAAATTCATAGATGACTTGTTCACCTCATAAATCACAATTTTTCTTTCACCTTTAAACTCTAGAAACCACCCCAAAAGTTATTCCTCTACTCCTCTTGCAACTTTGGATATCTTATTTCTTGGATTGTGTTTAAATAACTCATATTTGATTTATTTTTAGTGTTTGTACATTCACTCATGGGAGTGACTTGTAAAATTGGTTGGGTTGGCCTACTCCTACTTTGGTTGTGTCATCTTGACAAAATATTTCATATTTCCACATTCCTATGGAATTAGAGGGAGTCCAATATATGATTGGAATGGTCTTGGAATAATATTTATAACAATATATCCTGTTCTCCAATTTGAGCTAGGTAATTGGAGTAAAAATTCCTTCAAAGATAGGGTATCCAAATAGGGCATCAGAAGACAAAAAAATATTTTCAAAAATATTCATTTTCCAATATTGATATTGGACATAAGTAGTCTCCCCTCTATTTGAATTCAATGAAAACAATATTTCCAATGCCATATTGCGAGTGTGACTATTACTCCATGTAATTGATTCCAAATGAGGTGAGTGTGACAATTAATACAATAGAGAGCATGTCTATGACTAAGTACCTAATGTACAAGAATAAGATAAACAACATGGAAGAGAAGAGGCTTCCTAAGATTACTTTAAACCTCTAGAAAACCCACTCACAAATCAAGTAGGGGTGGTAGAAAGATGCCAATTTTTGGCTAAATTCATTGGGCAATAAATGAAGATGTCAATTTGTAAAATAACGATAATATTAAAAATATTATTACATTCAAATTTGAGAAATTGTGGTGTGATTAAAAATAAAAGATAAAGAAAATTGAGTTTCTATAAGAAACTATTAGACCATAATTTAAAATGTAAAAAATCTATTTGCTTTGTCTAGCATAAAGAAGAAAATCAACATTGCTAAAGTAAGAACAAACTCTCACGAGCTCTATTGTAAAATAAGGTACTTTGGAAAATTCCCCAAATGTCATGTATCAAAATAATTTGTTATATTTGTGACATTATGAAGTTGAAGACGAAAATAATTTTCTCTTGGAATGTTACAAAACCAACCTTCCTAACCTTTTAATTCATCAAAACTATGTTGGTCTAGGAACACTTTTCTTAAAGCTTTTCAAGCATTGAAATAAAATCTAAAAGAAACCAATGGCTCCTTTTTTAGGGTCCAATTAGACCAAATTTGGTCTTAATGGATGTGAACCATCACTATCATCATCAACATTAAAAAAAAGAGGAAGGAAAGAAATTTGTTGTTAATTATTTTTAATGCTTTATGCTAATTAATTAATTATATAACATTTTAATTTTCACATTAAGTGAAATAAAAAGAATGGAAATATTGATATTAATAACATTATATTTACAATATTTGGTGGACAAGAAAATTGACGAACATCTAAGAGCTAGTTTTTACTCTTGCAGTGGCAACACATAAAATTAGAGTTGTAATGGAAAACAATAAATATGTCTAAAAAGTAACATTGGCTAGAGGTCTAATGATGCCATGTATTGATCAAGGGAATTTGTGGGGATTTTTAATAGTGCAATTTAAGGATAACATGGAATCTATGGTGTTGGTGTTGTTCTCCTTTTAGGCAATCAATATTACTTCCATATATTGTATGTAGTAGGTTTCATTGTAACAATAGAGTTAAACCTTTCCTCTATAGGTGTTATTAAAGGTTTCAGACAATAAAGGTATAAAAATTCTCCAGGTTTACACGGATCTTAAACTAATGATTAATTGGGTAGATTGTTAGTGTAGTATTAGTATGTTGGGTCTATCTCATGGGCTTATAGCATGCAAGGGAGAAAACTGACTCTTTTGAATAAATTACTTTTACTCATATAATACAATACCAAAGCAAATGCTTTGTCAAAAGAGACAATGGATGTGCAACAATGTACACCAACGGTCATAGAATTTAGAGGATGCACCCTCAACTCCGATTTGGAATCATCCTTGTTTTAAGACTTCTTTTCCTTAAGGTATAAAAATATGTAATGGTTTAATGCATCGATTTGTATTAGTCTTGTCAAAGCGTAGATACATATTACAATTTTGGATGTACAATTGTTTTAACTTTTTGATTCAAATAAATCAATAGTTAAAGGTCATATATGAGGCCTTAATCATAAAAGAAAGCCATGATTTTCTGATGTTGTGTCCTCTTTGAAATGACCTACTATATATTTGATTTCACATATGGCATGTAAACATAAAAATGCACATCTATGTAAATTTAACAGGATGACATTTGACATTGAATTTTATGAAGTAGATTGACATCTAAACCTAGACAAGGGGTGACATCTCAGCCTACAAATGTGAGATTACACATGAGTCATCCATGGATTTGGCATTCAACTGCAATTGAGTTTGAAGCAGAGCATCAATAGATAAATAATAGCATTGAAGTTTCACCATAATGTTTTGATGGAAGATGAATCTACATCCTTCTTGAATGATTTATTCTTATTTTTATTATAAATTTCGAGAATATTTTAAAATTTGATGGAGAGGAGCAAGGAAAAAAATTGCCTTGACTTCACTCTTGTCTATTACATTTCAAAATATTTCAAAAATTTATCAAATTAATTTCAACATTCCAATACAGAGATATATACTAACTCATAACTAGAAAAAGTAAAGCTCAATGCCTCTTACTCAACAAAGAGTAGTAAAAGCCCTATCAAATTTTATCTTTTACTAGTGACAATCATGGAACCAAGTCCACAAAATATGGTATTCTTAAAACACTAGTGAATCTGCCTTCTAGAGACATTGATGGTCATCAAAATTTGTTATGTATTTGGTTAAGTTGACGCAATTGTGTTATCCTGAGGGAATGGAATATTAACAAAAGTGCCTAGTGGATTGCATACGATTATATCCAAATATGTGGTGTTAGTGTTTCATTGAGATTAAGGTATGCCATATATTCATATTTCAAGGCATAACATTATCTACTTCTCATCATTTCCCAAAAGAGAAATAGTGTACAAATCAATGCTATAGGAAGGCCATCATCAACCTTCATGCAAGAAACAAAATGTATCGAATGGTGCTATTGTACTTAGAATTGCATGTTTATACTTTATCAACCTATCATTTTAAATAACATATTGATATTTGACTTGAAATATTATCACATTTAGAGTCACCAATCACTTGCAACACCTTTTTACCCATTTCACAGACCAATTCTAAACCCAAAAGAAAGGCCTCATATTCCACAACATTATTTGTGGCCTTAAATTTGAATTTATAGAAAGAGTTCATGACATCACCATGTGGGGAGATGAAAAAAATATCCACGCCAATAACCAATTGAGAATATGTCTTATTAGTATTTGTTTTCCAATTTTTCTCATTTTTATGGCTTATTTCTTTTTATTGATATTAGAGGCTACTAAATGTGACAGGATTGCATAATTTCCCATGTCATTATCTATTTTGCAAACAAATTTATTCATGACTTATTGTCATATTATATATATAATCCTCTAAACTAATAACAACGCACATTGATGTAAGTACCATCATAGGTTGGATAACTATGTAAGATAGACACATTTCTAATGAAGCACTTAAATTTATAACCCACTTTCTAGATAATAACATCCCCGAATGAATTTGGAACATTGATTACAACATCCATTAAGACAAAAATGTTTGGATATACAACAAATTTGATGTGAAAATCTTTAATTTATCCAAACACTTATATTTTCCTAATTTATCCATGGAACATGCATTTGTGCATGGCCTAATTGTTCTAAGGCCTAATTGTTATATCACTTTCAATAGTGTGGCATTGGTCAGTGCCCTTAATTCTAGCATAAAATTGTGTAAATATGTTATTGACTAGTAGGGACACATAAAAGTGGCTATCACTTCCATTTTTCTTCTTCTAATTCATCATTTGTAACACTACAAGAGAATCCTCAATATGAAGGTCATGTACTTCTTTAAATCCTAGGAACTTCTTGAGCTTTTCCCTTTATGATGGGATTTTCATGATTTTGATGAATGGAAATAAACATGGGCCTTGGTTAAGTATTGCACCAAATCAACATTCATTTCATAAACTATGGCAATGATTTTTCATAAATGTGTAATGTCAAATTTCCCACTCGAGCACATTCTCCACCAAATGTTTGCGAAAATGCCCTTGTAACCTCAATGTTATGGCCTTGAAATTTTGAAAAGAACTCAAATCACCCTACTACTCTCTAGATAAATCCTTAACTCTCAATATGTAAACTGCCTAACTCGACCCCATAGGGCGCAAATTGGATTGCCATTTCCATTATTTAACTATGTGTAATAGAACCCTATATAAGCCTTGTGTACAAACACTTGTGTGTGACCAAATTTTATACACCAATATTGTATTATGAGGAATTTACTATATGAGGACTAGCTTTTACAAACAATCTTTTATATAACCAAATTTCATGCACAAATACTCTGCTATAGAAAATACATTGTATGAAAACTAAACCGTATGAAAATTGTGTGTATAAAATTTCTCGATGTATGAAAAATTCTTATAAAATTGATTTGTATAATAGACACGTTGTATGAGAAACTTTGGTTGTAAATACATGTTATGAAAAACCCTTTTTTTCATCCACCATATGCACCAAATATTTGACGTAGAGGAACATTAACAATGGGCCCAGGGAAAATGACTTTGAAATGGTTAGAAGAGTGGTAGAGAAAATGGATTTGAAATGGTTTAGCAAGGTGGTAGAGTAAATAGCTTTGAAATAGACAAAAAGGTGGAAAATCAAATGCCTTTGTAATAGATGCTAGACTATTAGCTTTTAAGTTCCTTTGAACATGATGGAGATAATTTTTAGTCTAGTAGCTTGTCATTTCAAAAGAGTGTTTATTAAGTTAAAAATGTTGGAGGTAGCATGGAGAGTTATGATAATATGATGGGATAGTGGTAATTATGAATGGGTTGATGGTGATAGTGTTGAAGAATCTAGGGCATATTAGTGATATTCTTCATTACTTGATAAGAATTTGTGAGCCTTTTTACTTTTTCTTGTTGACCTAATATTCTTCTTCTTCTTATTAATGCATGTGTGTGTACTTCATCAAGCAGTTACCAAAATACAAGAACAAGAACACAAGATGTTGGCTCTATGCTCAGGCCAAAACCTCTCTTCTCTTGACAAGAAAACCCTTTGGTAAGTTTTCTCTTATTAAAGCTTCTTTCTTGATCAATGCAAAACCCTATACCCTTGACTGGAAGAACCTCCAAGCACAAGTCAAGTCCTTCCTTTTTCTTTGCACTATGTTTCCACGCCACTTTGTCTACCTCCTTCTAGCACTTTTTTATTCCTTCCACTGTAAGTATATCTTCTAAAAGAGATACTTTTCCGTAGTGATATCCTTCACCTAAGGACACCCATTCCTTCTCTTAATTATCTGAGTTCCTTCTTGATGTGTGGTGGAAGGCTTACTGCAACCCTAATTCTTGCACATGTGAGAGGTACCCTAGAGAATTAGGGTCATTGTCCTTCATTGGAGAGGTAGGCTTCTTCACTTGACTTGGGAGGCCTTAGAGGTCTAGTTTAAAACCCAACCAACACTAATTCAAGAATTGTTTGATCTTGTTGTTATACCCGCAAACTTACACACCTCTTCTTCACACGTGTGACTATTTCTAGCCCTAGAAGCAATCCTCTTCACTTCAGCCTTCTTCCTCCTTCGTTCGCTTGTCTTAGAGACCCTTTAGGCCTATGTTCTTAGCTTAAATAATGAAGTTTGTGTGACTGTGATAGAGGGTTGTTATGACAACAAAGAGACCCTCTCCTTCTTTACACGTGTGACTAACATTTATCCACAGAATATACTTCCAAATCTTCGGTATTTCTTCCTCCTTTTTTGTTATACTTGTATACCCTTTCTTCGTCCTTCTTCACCATTTTTCTCGGCTACCTTCATTGATTTTAGAGAGATGGATTGTGTTATAGTGGAGTGGACAACCTCTATATAGAAAGGACTATCCCTCCCTTTAGGCTAACTAGAAGGTCAATTAGAATATAGTTTGTAGGCTGACTTGTTGTCTTACTTTGGATGGCTTCTTTGGAGGTGTAACATGCTTGAATGAGCTTCTTTGGTGGAGACTTGCATTTGCTTGGAGGTATTCTCTTAACTTTAATACATATTCATACATGGTGTAACATCCCCTTAAGGCCTTCAACATTTCCTTTTGATTATTTGACTCACCTATAGCACTTAACATGTGCTAGACCTACTTCAATGAGCAAGAAACTCAATGACATATATTATAAAATTAATATTTCTTTTCTTGAATAAGTACAAATATCAATAGTACATTTATGAAGACCGAACCTAGTTGCATTTCCTTCAACACTTCCACTTAACTAGGGAGGTATTCATATAAAATTACAAGGTGTTTGGATATTGTTTCAATCTTAAAGAATTCACATAAGAAAAACTCAATTTGCAATCCATCTATTATAGCATCATATCAAACAACATTGTCATAGTGCAAGGCCTTGACTAACAGCTCCATCTCTTCATGAGATCATGAGCTACAATGCTGGTGAGCCCAATGATTTATAAACACCTTCATCATTGTCTCTCAAGGTACATACCCACCCGGGTGTTCTCTGAGTATGACCTTCTAGGACTATTCTTTTCTTGGGTTCCCAACCCTAAAAAAAAAATAGTCCTATTACCTACTCTTGTCTTGGATGCCCTGGACATCCTCAAAAAGTTTCAGATGCTAGATGATTACCCAAACCTACCATTATTTCTTCCCAAGTGAAGACAAGAATTTTGTGTCTATCTTGTTTCTATATTCCATTCATGGCATTCATCTAGACTTAGGGATGTTAGATCTAGTCTAGTGCATGACCCATGAGAAGGAAAAACACAAATGTCACTCCTTCATAATCAAGGGTGATCCAAAACTCCCTCTTGATTAGGGACTTTTCAGAGATCCCTCTTAACTAGGGACTCATTCATTCATCAACAACTTCTTCTTCGTGGGTCCTTCAACTCTATGATCTCCTTTCTTGCTTGATGTCATGAAGTCTTTATTTGAACTTCTTCTAGGTAGGGAACCATCCATTGATCACTTTCCTTCCTGGTTTTTCATCTCATTTCTTCCTTCGTGGAAAGTGTCTTTCTTGCCATACATCGGGTTTTATTATCATATGCCTACTCCTTTGTCATCTGTCCACACTTTGAAATACTCTTCTCATGGATGCTTCGTTGTACTTGCTTTTTTACATGCTTCAACCTAGTAACCCATCATGACTTCATATTTGCATTGCTTCAACATTTCTTTATCTTTTTTTGGATGGCTTCTTCATCATGACATCTTCGTAGAGTAGAATCAGTTACCTTTATCTTTTATATCTCCAAGGCGTTCATTGGTGTCAAGGGTCCTTTCTTTGTCAGAGTGGTCCTGCCTTCCTTCAGGAGATCTCTTCAATAGTTATTTGTCATATATTGATTCTTTGTGATCATGGTGTTCTTCACATGTTTGATCTCTTTATTCATTTTCTTCTTCTTGGATAGATTGATCAACCAACTTATGCTCCTTGTGAGAGCACTTCTTCATTGTCTACTTCCTAGACTAGTCATCATTTCTTCTTGCTTCTTAGTCAACAATCTTATACTCCTTATGTGATCATAGCATTTTGTTGACCTTCATTGCATTGTAGTACATGCCTTCGAGCATGTCCTTGGTGAAGGAGTTTCTTTCATACTTGATCATGTTATAAAACTATTCCCATGACTCAATAATATACAAATGATAACATGACTAAACTTTAATGCATACATACCTCATCTCTATTCTCCTTTGATCATATTAGCTTCATTTGGTTGTCCTTAGTGTGGCCCTTATTGCTTCATCTTAGCTTTCCTTCATATCATCCTTTTCTTGAATCCCATGAATGGGATTCTCAATGAGACATCTGCTTTGGTTTATGAACCTTCTTTTGAAGATCCCATCATAGGATCCTAAAGACCCTTGCCTTGCAAATGTTTCTTTTCTTTTGATGATGGAGGTCTTCTAAGATTCTTTTTCATCATCAATTTTATTTCATAATGGATGAGGTCCTATTCTAGGTATGCTCCTTCTTCATGAATATCTTGAGCTATGTTCATCATTCTCTTTATTCTAGAAGATATTTCTAACCATGCATTTTTTTTCTCATTTATAAATTCTCTTTCTACATTAGTGTATAGAACTATATGTACTTCATGTTTCTAGATTCTATAAGATGTTTCTAGCTATGCAATTTTATTTTATTCCTATATGCTCCTACCCTACTCAAAACCTTGAAAGAAGACTTGAAGTAAAGAGTTTAATCTAGTCAGAGTAGAGATCTAAAGGATCTTCCTTCTTTTACTTTTTTTCTTTTTCGTTCACCTCTTGAGTCATGTGAGCTTCTTCCCCTTTTCTTTTATTGTTGTTGTCCTTCTTAAGCTTAGGAAAATTCCTTTTGCAGTGTCCATATTCTTGGCATCCAAAACATTGGATTTTGGACATGTCTTTGGTGTTTTTTCTTTGTGGACCAAATTTGTCAAATTTTCCCTTTCTCTTGGCCATGGTAGCAAATGCTTTCTCCTTTTATCTCACATCTTCCTTTGCTTTAATTTTGGTTTCTTTTGTCCTGCATAGAGATCACATTTCATTGAGTGTGGTTGCTTCCTTCATGGAATATATTCTAGTTGTGAAGTTTCCCCAATCCTCAGGTAGATCATTGAGTACTACAATTGTCATCTCTCTATCAAACATGACTCCCCCAAGCTCTTGACTTTGATCTCTCATTTCATATATTTTCATGAAGTAGGGAGCTATTTCCTCCTTTTTTATATTCATCTTGTACAATTTGTTCCTTAGAGATATTACTTCTTCGGTTGTGGATACTGAGCATAGCTCTACTAGCTTATCATAAATTTCTTTTGATGTTTCAAATTTCGAGACATAAGGAATGAGAGAGTCTTTGATTTATTCTATTATAATACTTTGAGCTCTTGTATCCTTATTGTACTTATTTAAGGCTTAAGTTTGTTCCTTAGCAAGGATAGTGATATTCCCTTTGACATGTTATAGGAGTTCATTCTCCTTGAGAAGTAAATCAGTCCTCCTCTTCCATGCAAGAAAGTTAATGGTACCTACCAATTTGTTTCTTTCCTTGCAAAAATACATTGATGTATATTTAAAAGGGGACATATACTTACTTGATAGATTTTGAGATGTAATGGATTTGCTTCATCCTTGAAGACTTGATGACATTCCTTCCTAAGATCTGGATGTTCTTCAAGTTGTCTTTTCCAAGTGGACTTGCTTGATGATTAGATTTGTTTGATGACTTGTAGCTTGATTTAGGTCTTGCTTCAATCTTCTCTTCCTTGTAGGTGCCTTTATGCAAGGCTCTTCTTATTTCTATGCAGAATTCCTTGATGAATGATGGATTGTATACCTTCTTTTCCTTGAAGTTATTGAGACTTGTAGGCTTGATGCTTCAACCTTGTAGATGGCCTTTCTTGATGATTGTTCAAGAGATTCTCTTTCCTTGATGTGTCACCTTAGCTCTAATACCATGTTGAAGAACCTAGGGCAAATTAGATGTAGTGAGATTCTTAGTTACTTAATAACAATTTGTGGAGTCTTTTTACTTTTTCTTGTTGACTTAATCTTCTTCTTATTATTATTAATGCATGTGTGTGTACTTCATCAAACTTTTACGAAAATACAAGAACAAGAACACAAGATGTTAGCTCTCTGTCAAGGCCAAAACCTCTCTTCTCTTGAGAGGAAAACCCTTCAGTAGGTTTTCTCCTATTGAAGCTTCTTTCTTGATCAATGCCAAACCCTAGACCATTGTCTAGAAGAACCTCCAAACACAAGTGAAGTCCTTCCTTTTTATTTGCACTATGTTTCCCGGACACTTTGTCTACCTCCTTTCGGCGCTTCGTTCTTCCTTCCACTATAAGTTGATATTATAGAAGAGACACTTTTCCTTAGTGATATCCTTCACCTAAGGACACTCATTCCTTCTCTTGATTATCCTATTTCCTTCTTGATGTGTGGTGGAAGGCTTACTGCAACCCTAATTCTTGCACGTGTGAGAGGAACCCTAGAGAATTAGGGTATTTTTCCTTTGCTGGAGAGATAGGATTCTTCACTTGACTTGGGAGGCCTTGTAGGCCTAGTTTAAAACCCAACCAACACCAATTCAAGAATTTTTAGATCCTGTTGTTATACCCATAGACTTACCCACCTCTTCTTTGCACGTGTGACTGTTTCTAGCCCTAGAAATAGTCCTCTTCACTTCGGCCTTCTTCCTCCTTCCTTCGCTTGTCTTGCCCTATGTTCTTAGCTCAAATAATGAAGCTTATGTGACTATGATATAGGGTTGTTATGATAGCAGAGAGACCCTCTCCTTAGTTTCACGTGTGACAATATTTTAGCCCTACAACAAACTTCCAAAGCTTCGGTATTTCTTCCTCCTTTTTCGCTATACTTGTAGACCCTTTCTTCATCCTTCTTCACCCATTTTTTCATCTACCTTCGTTGATTTCAGAGAGATGGATTGTGTTATAGTGGAGTGGACAACCTCTATATATAGAAGATTGTCCCTTGCTTTAGGCTGACTACAAGGATGATTAGAAGATAGTTTGTAGGCTGACTTGTTTTCTTACTTTAGACGGCTTCTTTAGTGGTGTAACATTCTTGAATGAGCTTCTTTGGTGGTGCCTTTGCATAGGAGGAGACTTGACTTTGCTTGGAGGTATTCTCTTGACTTTAATACATATTCATACATGGTGTAATATGCCCTTAAGCCCTTCAACAATTCCTTTTGACTATTTGGCTCACCTATATCACCTAAAATGTGCTAGAATTCAATGAGCAAGAAACTCATTGACATATATTATAAAAATAATATTTATTTTCTGGAATAAGTACAAATATCAAAATTGCTTTTATGAAGACCGAACCTAGTTACATTACCTTCAACATATAACGGTATAATGAATGTAGTAATAGAGTGATAACCATACATGAAAATGGTCTTGAAGTATGACTAAAAAGACTAGGCTAATAATCATGTATCATTAAAAGGACGAGGGTAAAGAGTAATGATAGTTTGAATGGATTTGAAAAAAACTTATTTAAAAGGAGTATGAATACTATTATACTAATAGTGATCATAAAACCATAGAGGTACACTATTTGATTTAATTAATTTTAGTAATAAAATAAAAATTCTAAAAATTATATCTTACCAAACCTCAATTATACTCCTTGTTGCAATTGAATGGTTATTAGTACCTTCATGATGCTTCTTGTCTTCTATATTCACTTAGCTTATTCTAGTATATCTTTAAATGCTTGTTGCAACTAACTTTTTACCTTCCATCATTTTATGATTAGGTTATAACTAACTCGTTTCTTTATAACATATATGATCAAGTTATAACTTACTATTTCCTTCTAGCATATGTGATTAAGTTGTAACTAACTCGTTTCCTTTTGGCATCTGTGATCAGGTAGTTGTCTTTTATTTCTCATTTCGATTGAAAAACTTGTCAATCATTCTTGTGGAGACTTCACATGAAGGACTGAGTAATTAGATTGAAAGACATCATTTTGTACAAATTCTGTGTTCAATAATCATTGAGTTCCATTTGAAAAATAAATGTTGATATTGTCCAACTTGTGAATGTCCTATATAAATTAATGTTTTGATTTTCACTAGGTTGTCATTTGTACCTTTTTAACGTTGATAACAGTATTTTGAGAGAATTTTTGTTAGCCAATTTCTTGGTTTTCCAACAAAAATTGAAGTCTATCTTGTGCCAAAACTTAGATTTTCACAACTAGACTTTTTATTTTATATTTTTATTTTTGTTTTTAATTTATAATTTATTTATTATGGTAAAGTAAATTTTAGGATAGAAGAGGGGTACAAGTATTACTCCCTTCACTCACAACTTGCATCTTCACTTGATCAAGTAATAAGGAAATAAATTAATCACGATCAATTAGCTTGTTGTAGAGTTTCAATCTGTGACCCTTGACCAAAAATGAAACTCCATCTTCATAAAATGTCTTTATCATCATGGAACCATTGTCAAAAACCTCATCAACATCATAAGGGCTAACTCACTAATTGGTGAACTTCCCCTTGAAATCATTGAATTTGGAGCAAAAAATCAAAAACTAGTCACTAACTTTGAATTTCTTTTTCTTAATAACTTTATCATGCCACCTTATTTTATGTTGTTGAACCAAAGTAGTTTGTTGTAGATTATCTTATTGGATTCCATCAAGTTCATTTAGTTGCACAATTCTTTGCTAATTGCAATTATGAAAGTTTGAATTTGAAATTCAATAGGAATGAGGACTTGCCTACTATACACTAATTAATAGGAAGTGAAACCAATAGTATTCCTTCATGTTGTCTTATAAGCCCATAAAGATTATGGAAGTCTATCTGCCCAATTTTTTCGATGAAGTTGGATTGTCTTGGTTATGGTTGCTTCCAGAACCTCATTTATAGATTCCACTTGGCCATTTACTTACGGATGATAAGGAGAGCACTTACAGTGCTTTTTTCACATTTTTTCAACAATTCTCCTCACACGCTTAGAAGTAAATTATGTTTCTTGGTGAATAAAAATTTCTCTTGAAACCACAAGGTTTCCTTTTTTGTTTTGAACTAGGATAGTAATGTTAAATTCTTGCAATAATAATAGCCATATTTCTATTTTACCATTAGTTATATGTTTATACATTAAGTGACTAACGATGGAATGGTATGCATGGACAAATATTTCAACTAGCGATATAATGTTGAAATTTATTAATGGCATGAATAATTTCCAACATTGTCTTCTCACTAATTATATAATTGAGCTCGGCCGGAGTTAAGTATTTATTGATAAAGTAAATAGTATAGGTTCGATGGTTTTCATTTTGACCTAAAATATACAAATATGTGAAATGGTAGATTCAAATTTGGATTTCTCAATACCAATGTTGTTGAAATCTTGTCTTTAAGTGTTTTGAAAGAAATTTGGCAGTTAATATTCCAATAAAATTGGACATCGCTTATAAGTAATATAAATAATGGCAAAGTTATTTTGATAAAATTTTCTATAAATATCTAATAATAGTTTGCATAGGCCAAGAAACTTCTAACGTCTCTTTGTTTTAATAGAATTGATAATTTGATAATTACTTCTAGCTTACAGTTTTTAAGTTTCTTTGGTTGGAATTATTAACTAAGAAAGGAATATCCATGTATATGAGTGTTGTCATCAACATTTTGGAGCCACCAACTAGGTACATTGTCAAGTCTTGACAATGGACCCAGTTAGTGGCTTTGAAATGTCCAAGACAACATTCATATATGTGGATCTTCATTCCTCAGTTAATACTTTTATCTTGATTGGATCCATTTTTATCCTTGCAATAAGCACTTTATAACTAAGTACAATTCCCTTAGCTAATGATATACAACATTTTTCATTACTAAGTGTTAGACTTGTCTCTAAGCATCTCATCAAAACTTCTTCCATCTTAACTAAAACCTCTTTACAGGAATTTCTAGACATTGAAAGAACATCCAAGTAAACCTCTACACATTCATGTACTACATCAACAAAATTAGGTAGGATTACAGTATGAAATCTAGAAGGTGCATTACATATTCCAAAGGGTAGTACTTTATAGGCATATGCCCCTCAAAGACATGAAAATATTATTGTTTCCTACTTCTCTAGAGCTATTTTAATTTGATTATAGGCACTAAATCCATTGAGGAAAGACAAATATTTTTTTCATTTTGACATTTCCAAGACTTGATCAATGAAATGTAAAGGAACTTATCCTTTAGAATTTCTTTATTTAATGCTCGATAGTCAACACATATTTTCCATTTTTCATTATTTTTAGGGACTACCACCAAGGGGTACAACCACTGGCTATCTGAGATAGGAAAGATAAATTCTACTTTTAAGAATTTTTTAAGCTCTTCTTTTACCATCTCTTTTAATATTGAATTCATCCTTCTTTATGGTTTTCTAGCATGTCTAACATTATCCTATGTATAAATACGATGTGTACAGGTATCCATACGGATACCTTTCATATTTGTATTATTCCAAGTAAATGCTTTAGAATATTTTTGCAATAACTGAATTAATTGTTTCCCACGGGGAGAAACTCAATTGGATATCGTCATGTTATGAAGTATGATGTGAACCATAAGATTCGATGTTAAAATACCCTTTTGGGTCAAGCCAACAAATAAAAACAATTGAATTAATTGTTCTACTTGATATTTTTATAAAATAGATCTAATATTTAAACATATTCCAAGATATATTTCAATAATGTTGCTACGAGAATCCAACATTGAGTTTACAAGAAATATAGTTTTAAAAAAAATTATAAATAATTTATTGTACAATTTTCTTGAAAATGTTTCTCTAACAAGTCAAGACGATTGGTAGAATTTGTTGAGAATATTCCATTTGTTCTACATAATATGGATTGGAGATAAAATTATTAAGTAGGGTTTTATCATTTTCTTCTTTTAAATTTATGCCTTGAATAATAGTTAAATGAGTTTGAATAACTTCTTCATCAAAATATCTCTCTTAAAACCATTACATTTGTTCCAATTCATTTAGAGATATAGCAAGGAGATAGAGTGTAACATGATTTCTTTTATTTCCTTTTGAAATAATCATGTTTTTCGATCTACAACTAATGAAAGCATGAGTTGTGGTTAGCCAAGGTCTTCCAAGAATTAGGGGATGTCCTCCAAAGTAATTGTGGGTTGAAGAATTAAAAAATCTAAAAGATATTCCCAAGAATCTAAGGATACAATAATATCATCTATTACACCCTCAAGTTTTACTCTAGGTCCATCTTCTAATTATAGTATTGTGGGTGTAGGTCAAAATTTGCAATATTCGAATTTTGCATTGTTTCCATCATTATTACATTAATAGATGTGCCCAAGCCAATTAAGTATTTGGAATAGAAAAAAAATGATAAGAATTGTAACCATTGGTACACTTGGATCAATAAAAAAAATTGTTGTGATCTATGTTGACATTAGATTAGCTAATTTTCCAATGACTTGCATTGTTGGTGGATCTTTTCTTTTTCATATTGAGACATAATTCCCTAATTATCTTTGGATATATTGAGATATTTTTATAGCTTGTAATAAGGGAATTGTAACCCAAATATTTTAACTCATCTAAGAAATCATATTTAGGGTGTGTTACTATTTTTTCCACAATCAATCTCTTTGAAAAAGGATGTGATTTGGTTACCTTTGATTAATCTTGTTGAGACTTATGTGCGATTGTTGTCCCAATTTTACTCGGAATTGCTTCTTCTTTTTATTCTATAATTATTGGGGACCCCATTTGAAGTATTTTTCTAGACCTTAAGCAAACATATTGTATAAAAACAATTGAATAAGTGGCAATAATATTTGCTTCAACATTATAAACAAGTTTATCCACTTTGTTGTTGGGATTTTCCACTAGCCACAATCATAATTAGCTAGGTATAGGATGTGGTTGGTTAGAAGGAAATTGTAGCTACAAGGTTAGGTTATTTGTTGTTGTTCAGGTACAAGATACATTGGTTCCATTGGTTAATATATTGGATGAAAGGAATTTTTTGATGTTGAGGGTATTGCTACTACTAATATGGTTAAGAGAAAAAAAAATTGTTGGAATGGTTGTTGAGATAAGGGTGGTTGATATTGTGTTTGAAAATTGTAATGAGGTTGGTTTCCATAACATGCCTCATCAACCCTATTGATAGGGTTGGTTTTGGGCCTGTTGTGGAGGCCATGTATGTTAAGGCATAGGATCAGTAAAAGTATTTTTATAGGGCTTGAATGATAATACTGAGTGAATTTCTAGGAAGGATCTTAAGTTATACCTATTGCTTAATGATGCCAAGGCATTCTAGGTGCAACATAATATAGAGATTCTATCACTTCCTTTTCTACTTTGTAAGTTTCTTTTAATTCTATGAATGTTAGAAATATTTTTTGTTGAATTATTTTCTACATAGATGCCACAAAGTTGAATGCTATTGTTGGGCCTTAGTTTTGGTCTTATTTTGCTCTAAGAAACTTACTAAACCATCTATTTATCATCCATTTTCACTTCATTCATTCCATTTTGATGTATATTTGATATCCATTCAGGTATTTAGCTTTAATTTGTCAATTTCTAAAGTTTTTATAAAAGTTTGATTTTAAGTGCAAATTTGGCAGATTCA
>APFE031543982.1:43994-80581 GCA_000404065.3 Pinus taeda
ATGAAGACTTAATGGATCTTTTCATTTCGGAACCAAGTATTTCAGAGCAGCTTAGAGAAGTTCAATATGAAGTTGCAAGTGACCTTTTGAATCAGTGTTTCCAGGAAACTTGTACTATTCAAACCTTGCGAAATTATTTTATAGACATCTTTGCTGTAAACACAATTTCCAATCCAACAATAAAAACAATTGAGGTATATCCTGGAAAAAATTTAAATAATGGGAACCAGTTGCAATCAAAACAAGAACAGGAGGTAATTGCATTACTACAAAAATACTCAAAAGAATTTGCCTGGGATTATACTAATATGCAAGGAATCCATCCTAGCACATGTATCCACCACATCTATACAGATGATCAACTTAAACCTGTAAGACAACCTCAAAGACGAATGAATCCTATGATGAAAGAAATAGTGAAAGAGGAACTGCAAAAACTGTTAAATGTTGGATTCATCTATCCTATTTCAAATAGTCAATGGGCTTCTCCACTAGTTATTGTACCAAAGAAAAATGGAAAGTGGAGGGTATGTGTAGACTATCGGGAATTAAACAAAGCTACATTAAAAGATCATTTTCCTCTACCATTCATTGACTAGGTGTTAGACTCTTTGGCTGGAAAGAAATTCTTCTCTTTCTTGGATGGGTTTAGCGGATACAACCAGATTAGAATAGCAACAAAAGACCAAGAAAAGACAACATTTACTTTCCCATGGGGAACCTATGCATATAATGTTTTTCCATTTGGTTTATGCAATGCACCTGCAACTTTTCAAAGAGCAGTGCTTGCGATATTTGCTGATCTAGTCCATGGATGACTTCACAGTTTATGGAAACACATATAATGATTGCCTCAACAATCTTGAGAAAGTCTTGAAAAGATGTATAGAAACAAATTTGTCATTGAGAAACGAAAAATGCTATATGATGTTGACAGAAGGTATAGTTTTGGGGCACCATATTTCCGCTTCAGGAATTAAGGTGGATCCAACCAAAATCCAAGTCCTAGTTAACTTGATGCCACCTACAACACAAAAGGAGGTAAGAAGTTTCTTGGGCTATGCAGGCTATTATAGACGATTCATTGAAAACTTTAGTAAAATAGCCCAACCTCTGTTTAAACTATTAGCACGAGATGCTGAATTTCAATGGACAAATAGTTGTCAAAATGCATTTCAAATTTTAAAAGAAAAATTGTCAGTGGCACCCATTCTTTGTGGGCCAAACTGGTCTTTGCCATTTCATATTTCCACTGATGCATCAGATACTGCGATAGGTGCCTCTCTTGGACAGAAAGAGAACTTGTTCAATTATGCAAAATATTTTATAATTAATAATCTAACACCTGCAGAATTGAACTACACAGTCACAGAGAAAGAAATGTTAGCCGTCATACATGCGGTAAATAAATTCAGGCACTATATAACAGGATATCAAGTTTTCATTCATACAGATCATTCAGCAATAAAATACTTGATGAATAAACCCATCACCAATGGAAGAATCACAAGATGGCTACTGTTATTGCAATAATTTAATATCACAATACAAGACCGGCCAAGCAAAGAAAATCAAGTGGCTGACTTTTTGTCCCGCATACAATCACCTGACGACCCAAATCCAGTTGTAGACAACTTTCCAGATGAACATCTGTTTTCCATAACAGTAAAAACACCATGGTTTGCGGACATTGCAAATTACTTGTCATCTGGAAAATTTCCAACTCAATTCACGAACAAGCAAAGAAAGAAAATTGTTAGAGAAAGTTCTAGGTATAGCTAGGTAAATGGTGATTTATTTTATACTGGTTCAGATCTAATGATTAGAAAATGTGTGCGAGAAGATGAAATATTAGACATTCTGAGAGCATGTCATGATGAACCATGTGGTGGTCATTTTTCAGACAAACGAACAGCATATAAGGTGCTGCAATTGGGCTATTACTGGCCATCTGTCTTCAGAGACTCTAAGGCATATGTCAAGCAATGTGACAGTTGCCAAAGAATAGGGAGACCAATCACATCAGATGAGATGCCGCTCAAGCCACAGGTCCTCATCGAACCATTTGAGCAGTGGGCACTTGATTTTGTTGGACCCATTAATCCACCATCAAATGGAAAGAGGTACATTCTAGTATGCACAGACTATGTAACTAAATGGGCAGAAGCCAAAGCAGTGAACAGAGCAACAGAAGATATCGTGGTCACCTTTCTCTTTGAAGAAATCTTTGTAAGATACAGAGTACCTAGACAGATTGTAACAGATCAAGGAACACAATTTACATCAAAGCTGGTACGGGATCTAACAGAGAAATACAAGATCAAACACAGGAAGTCTACACCATATCACCTTCAAGCAAATGGTCAGGTAGAATCCACAAATAAATTCCTAGAAAATATCAAGACTAAAACAGTACAGTTGAATAGAAGAGATTGGTCTAAAAAGTTAAAGGATGCATTATGGGCCTACAAAATCACATGGAAGAACACAACTGGTTTTAGTCCATACCAGTTGGTCTATGGTAAAGAAGCCTTATTGCCTATAGAGTTTCAGATACAAACATACAGACTAGCAGCTGAATTAGGACTGGACCTCACTGAAGCACAACAACAGCGGATTATGGAATTGAACCAATTGGATGAGCATCGTCAACAAGCTATAGAACATACTACATTGGTGCAACAACAAAGAATGAAGTGGCACGGCAGATATATCAAAACAAAGACATTTCACAAGGGAGACTGGGCCTTACTTTTTTACTCCAAATTCAAAGACTTCAAAGCAAAGTTTACGACACACTGGCTCGGCCCATATGAAAATGAAGAAATCTTTGATAATGGAGCAGTAAAGATCAAGACAATTGACCAGGACTCCATCTCATTTGCAGTGAATGGACATAGGCTTAAAGTTTATAATAGGCCTATCAGTAAGGAAGCATTCATGAAACAACTGGTAGAAGAAACAGGACTGGAAATTATGGCACACTAGGCTCAGCCATCTTCCAGTTTGGTAAATGAATAAAAAATAAAAATAAAAAAAATAAAAAAAAATAAAAAAAAAAATAAATGTATATATATATACAAAAACAAAACAATGAAAAAAAACAAAACAAAAAACAAAAATTTGTTTGCTGATGAAAACCAGGAAACTGGCACCAAGCAAACACGAATTCATAGGGGAAAACCAGGGTAACTTGGACTACTATTCAAGTTACCCTGGTTCTACTGTTCTCATTTCAACACACAACTGACTTGAGGACAAGTCAAAACTTCAGCAAGGGAGAGCATTGCATCAGAATTTTAGCTGAAAAGCTGAAGTATTGATAGAACTTGTATTGTCAACATAGGGACCTAAAGCGAGAAGTCGTTGCAGCAGGACCTGAAGAGACCTGTCAATGGCAACACAACATGTACATATTCCATAAGCATTGCAGAGGGACCTGAGTCAAGACATTGTTACAGAGGGACCTGAACAATTCAAGAATCGAAGCATGGAGAACAAGGAGCAGCAATAAAAATTTACTTTTAATCGATCTACAACATTTTTATTTCGTTCCACCTGTACAGACATCATCCAAGGGAGTATATGTATAGTCATTTTGTGCTTGAAATTCAAATTTTTTTTAGAAATTTTTAGTCCTTGATCAAGTTGAAGTTAGTACCTGAGGATATTCATTATCATTCATATCCTATATTCCTTATACATATCCTATCACCCCTATACATCATATTCCATTTCATTCATACACATTCTTTATACATATTCCCTATAACCCTAAGTATTTTTCTTTAGAAGCAAAAGACCAAGCTAGGGCAACTTTTTCCACCTGCACATACAATTCAAGCATTAGTATGGTGATGATTTTAAACATGACCTAAGATGGTCATTTTAAACTCATAAAGGTGTGCATATAAAACAAAACAAATCATGCGTTATATGGAAATAAGGAGAATGCGCTATATCAAATTATATACCATAGTTCAAATAATGAATGCGCTATAGTCATTTATATAAACCCAACGTGCATATGATATAAGGTTAATGTATATGGTATATAAAACCGTGGAGCATAACATATGGTATATGTTATAAGTTATAAGTGAAGGCATAAAAGGCGCATATGGAATGACAAGATATATGGTGGAGGCCGCGCGCAAACCATATGGCACGACTGTGCATATATACATTGCGGCGGGGTGATTGAAATGTCATTGCAAACATATCATTGCAATACAAGAAATACTCCAACATCATTGTAAGCACACAACGGTGGCAATAATGGTAAACACAGCAGCAATGAATAAAACGTTACACCCAAAACGACAAACGGCCAGCACACAAGTACGAGCTCAACACGGTGGCATGGTAACGGGTTGTCATTGGGCAATATACTGTGCAGGAGTAATGCGCATACCAGCAATTTCAAACGATTATTTGGCCATCCTCATGACACAGTCGAGCGACTGGTCAACAGGACGCCATGCCTCTCCAGCACCAATGAATAACGTGCACAGTACACCATGAAAATGGTCATAAAATGACCAGCGGTTCTTGCACTATTCAACCATGTTCCTCATTGCAAAAACAAGCTCAGAGTGATGGTGTTTGGCACTATGAGATGGTAAAAGGAAATTGAAATGGGCCTGGGACGATATAAGAAAGGAATTACCCGAATTTAGTGTTGAACGATCGGGATCTAGTCAGGTAACAGTGAGTTTGTTTACGCTCGGCGATTGTGGGATGTGTGTGTGTAAGTTGCCTGTAATTAATTGTTAAATCTTTTGCCTTGCCACCAGTCCACTTGTCCGAAGAAACAGGGATTTGGAGCGCCCGTTTTACACTCCACAGCGCTCGTTGACAACCAGGTAATGCTACAAACCAGTCTTATCTCCAGCAAAAACTTCAGTTGACATCAGTTAAGGGATATGGTGATAGGATTCGATGCGTGAATCCTGGCATAGAGCATTAGTTAATAGCGTAGCGTTTAAAGTTTAAACATGTTGCATGCACAACACGTTAAGAGTTTAGGATTGTATGTGGAATATTGTGCACCAAAAACGGAGTGTTAATTCATGCAACGGGGAGGCAGAGTCCATGTTATAGCGCCGAGGGTTTGTTTAAATGTGCGTTGTTGGTCGATTAACCACTGTTTTAACTACACATCCTTTGTTGCGCGCTATCAGTGATATATGGTCTCTGTTATGAACATTTGTGTGCCCATGCGCGCTGTTGTTTTCATTTATATCGAAACAGGGGATTGAAAATGTGAATGTTCTGTTGAAAAAGGGAGTTTGATCGAATGCATTGTGTTTATATTTTATCATTTGTGTTTTGAGGCCGAGAGTATGTATATAGTCTTCAATCTTTCATGCTGAGGCCGAGAACCTTTTTGCAAATTTTGTTGATATAGCCGAGCGCATTTTTGTGATTTTTATGATAAGACCGAGAGCTACACTCCTTAGTTTTTTTTGGTTTTATATACACAGTAAAATGATGGTTTGATTTTGGCAATAATCTAAGGCGATGAGCATACATGGATATTGTTTGCATGTGTATTTAGTTTTCAAGAATAGAGATCATCATATTAACAAGAGGTATACAGGTGTTTGTTTGCATTGAACAGGGAATTAAAACAGTGTTGTTGCAAAGAAAAGAATTTAACAGAGGTTAAGGAAGTCAGAATTAAGTTGAGTCAGAGGAGGAAGGTAAGCTTCTTTGCTTCCAGAATTTCATTTTAAAAGAACAATAGTCATAAAATTTTATTGTTGAGATGAAATTAGTAACAGCAGAAGCATACATTGATTGGTTTACAAAAACAATGACAGCCCGAGTAGAGCCAAAATTTCAGATAGAAAGCTGGGGGAAAGAAACTATAGAAAAACTTTATCAAGCAGGGATGATAGGCTTTTTACAAAAATTTGATGGCCATTCTGAGGAGATAACCAAGGACTTTATAAACAATTTCAGTCAGGACCAGACACGAGTAGGGGAAATCATTATTCATGTGACCCAGGAATACCTGTCCAAAGCCTTAGATTTGCCAATGATAGGGGAGAAGTATTACAAAGGCCTACACTTCAAGGAGAAAGCATGGACTTTCTTTCTTGAGAAAAACCGGAAGGGGACATTTGATAGGACAAAAGGGATACCCAGGGAGTGGTTCAATGAACCATGGGGTGAATTGGTCTTGGTCATCTAGAAGTTTTTGACTTGTGATAGAGGATATAGCATTGCCCACTTGTATCATGTCAGGCTTCTACAGCATATCAAAGGGGAGGATAGGATTAATTTACCATATTTCCTATATAGGAGCCTTTATTTCCTATATAGGAGCCTTTTGAAAATGATTGAAACAGTGAAACAGGAACACAGGCCTAAAGCAGGACAGATTTACCATCAAGGATTAATCAAAATCCTAGTTGAGTATCAGGTGAGATCACAGGGCATAGTATGGAGATAATTCATGTCAAAAAATCATTTTACTGAACAGATTAATGAGGCACAGGACAAAATAGAACAAGAAAACAGAAGCTTGATGAATTCACACTTGTATCCCAGAACAAGAGCTAGAAATATGGCCATGCATGAAACTGAAATATCTATTATGTCTATTCCTAGAAGATTTAGGAATAAGAGTCCCATTGACTCAGACAAGGAAGTAGAAGCATATTCTCCAAGAAAACAAGAAGAAAATGACATTGCACAAGAAGTCCTTGAAATGGATTCTTCATATGATGATGCAGCAGCAGCATCATTAATGAAATCAACACAAGATTTTGAAAAGGAAATCAATTTGGCAAAAATCCAAGACTTAACTGCTCAATTGGAAATTAGCAAAATCCTGGAAAAACAATTAACAGAAGAGAACAAGACACATAAGAAGGACAATGCTAAGTTGACCAAAACAAATGAAAAGTTAAAAGAAGGATTAAGGAGACTGAAACGGAGAAATGAGCTACTTTCTAAGCAAGCATTTAAATGGCTAAAGGACAAAAATATGTGGCAGGCAAAATATGAGAAACAGAAGGTTAAAGCAGCTTTGTTCAAGGAAAGGCATGAATCAGAATTGGATTGTTTGGGCAGGGAAACATCTACAGGTACAGCATCTACTACAAAAGGCAGAGGATCCAAGAGGAGTAAGCAAGCATGGGGACATGCTTGATAATAAGCAAGGGAGAGATGTTGGGCCTTAGTTTTGGTCTTATTTTGCTCTAAGAAACTTACTAAACCATCTATTTATCATCCATTTTCACTTCATTCATTCCATTTTGATGTATATTTGATATCCATTCAGGTATTTAGCTTTAATTTTTCAATTTCTAAAGTTTTTATGAAAGTTTGATTTTAAGTGCAATTTGGCAGATTCGAAATTCCCCGAATCACTCTATGGTTGATGTGATTGCAGGAAACTTGGGCCACGAATTGAATACATGAATGGAAAGCTTGGGAACCTAGGACTAAGAAAACCTATGCTTTGGTTTCAAAACAAAACAAGCCTTTATTAAGGCCCATTTGGTGCTTAGTCAATCATGACTAGTCATTCAGAAATCCCATAGATAGGGCCAGTTTTGAGATTCCATGGGATTGGGTCATATTTCTTTTTGGATGGGAGTAGTGAATTCGACTTGGATAGATGGATTAGAGTAGATGGGTTTGTTAGAGTGAATGTAGATCAGTTTGTTTCATGAGACTTCTTATTTAAGAGCCACAACTTTGATGGCTTATGTATTGACTTATTATACTTTTATGTTGTGACACTTTTGGATTGAGGAGTTAATTTGAAGAGTTGTGCTATTATTATTTTGTTGCTCCATGATATATATGTGTAATTGATTTGAGCTTCTGATATCACTTCTCAAGTGTGCAAGGCAAGGGTGGAGGGCCCCCACTCCAAGCTAAGTACACTTCCTTGTTAACTAGTTTCATTTCTTGTAATCTGTTTAGTGTAGAACTGGTTTTTCAAAGCTTTATTTCAGATTTCTTTATGGTTCATGCATGGTGATTGATTGATTTAGTTCTTAGCTTATTCATCACTTTATTAAGTTGAAGAAACACAAGTGTTCAAGTTGAGCATCTCTTCTACTAAAATGATGAATTACAACTAGTTTCTTTGGTTTGCATGCAAGTAGTTTCTTATTGTGATTTTGGTATTGAGATGAATAAATTATGATGAAATACTTTATGTATCTCTTAAGTTAAGAGCTTCTTTTATTAACAATTTATCCATCTTAAGTTCATGATTTTAATCTCTGATTCATTAAGTGATAGTTGAGGCAAAGGTGGACTTCTTGAGTCAAGAACCATCTCAATATTTTTCCTCTACTTTAAACTAGTTGAATTAGAGTTGTAGGATGTATTGCTTTAAGATTTTGAATAATTTATCTTTCAAGGTTTGATTATATCTGATCTTCACATATAGTGAACTTGCCTCAAAGCATAAACAACCCAGATTGATAAGAAATAATTGTGTTAGTTTAGGTACATAAATTAGCTCAACACCCATGTTGAAATTATCTTCTTTAGTCTTGCACTCATAAATCTTCTTTATTCTTTCCTCGAGTTTGGAAGTATTCTACAATACTTCCTCCCTAGTTTGTGATGAGCCTCGGTATTGTAACAAGAATGCTGAAACTCCCAAGGCTACCGACTTTAATTAACAACCTGAGGTTCGTACAAACTTAAGAGGTATCAGAACTATATGTGCAACATACAATGTGTCCTTATTTTGTTGTCATGAGATAAAATAAATTCTTCCTATTTGCAAGAATGAAAGATTGAATTTAAAAATGCTTTTAAAGTATCATGAAATCCTCTATCTACTTATTAACACACTTTGCTTGCAAAAGAACCCTATTTTAACCCTATTTGTCACATGTGATGTTTTAACTAATCTAAGCATGAAATCTGATCTAGAGATTACTCACTCATGTGTGGATGTGTAACTATAAAAGAACTTGTTTTTTAAATCTTTTTGCTTTATAGCTGAAAATGCTAATCTTTCCTTGAACTTTGGTAGGGGAGACATGTGTGAGGAAGAGGGATACAATGATTTTGATGGCTTGGAGGTCAAGTAGGGGCCTAATCCTAGCTTCAATGATTAGTTTTCTCAATTCAGGCTCAAAACAGGTTGCTACAAGATTTCCTACAAAATGTACTAGTTCTCCTATAGGATCCCCTAATTTCTTACAAGATGTTGCATATTTACTATACGAAATGATTATTCATCGAATGAAAAAGAATATCAAATCTGAATTGGATGGGAAAAATTATGTTATTGACTAGGATGTCTTGGGTCCCCATTCCAAGTGGAATCACTCAAAAAGACCTCTCTTAACCCATGCTAAAAAAATAGAAAAACATTACTAGTCAAAAATCTAGAAATTCGAGAACTAGTGAGCTAGTAAATATATAAAATTCATAACCTAATAAAGTGAAAAGCAATGGGGTAATTTTTTTTATGAACTAAAATGTTTTTTTGATCTAATGAAAGTGGAACCAACTTGATTGAAGCTTGTTAGCATGCTCTAAAAAATAGCAGAAATTTACTGCTAGTTGGCACAAAGGAGTTCCAGAAATCTAGATTTGGGAATAAGAAGAATAATCCAAGTAGCTCAATGATTAATATGACCTTCCAAAGATTCTCCAAGAATTAAATTATGCTCGTGATCCTGCAAAAGAACTTACATCAACCATTTAACCCAATCCTACAACAAGAAATCATTAATACTAAATGTACAAATGGAAAGAAATAAAAACAAGAGATGCATGTGGATAAGAAGTGAAAAGAAGGAAAGAAAATGATACAAAATGGCTATGAGGCTCCTGGGATAGCCAATCCCATGGAAACTCAAAGACCTATGGAGGAGAACAAGATTTAGAAGCTGAACATGACACCAACCTTCATTATTTTCATCAATACAATTAAATCCCTGCAAGAAAATACAATGGAGCTACAAAAATACAAGTTATCTCCATAATAACACTAATCAAAATCTATCCCTAGAGGAAAATTTGACTTGGTACTTATAAAAAATTATTAGGAATAATTCCACATTAATGGAGGAAGCTTTTCCCACCAAAATCCCTTGATTAGTGGATCTGGTTCCCAATACTAGGAATCTGCATTAAATGGCAGGGAACACATTCCTAGAGTTTCTCAATCATTGGAGTTACAACATTTGTGCCATAATTCCATAATATATCATTGATTTATTATTTAAAGTGAACCTCTTGTAGTAGGGAGAAAGTCCCTAATTTATCTCCTCCTCGAAATCTTCATAATTTGCCCAATATTCTCATAATATTCCACAAAAATAAATAATATTAGGCACAAATATGAAATTATTCATAAACCTTCCTAATGAATATATTAAAGTTAAAGATACATTATCTAATGCAAAAGAAGAGGTTTAATGTGCTGAAGGATGGTCATAAGCCTTAATTTATGTTTAATTAGAGGCATGGGCCTTAATTTATGTCAAATTTAGAGGCCCATCATAACCTCCTGCCGAAAGTGTTGCTCATCCTCTAAGCAACTTAGTGAGCTCATTGTGCCTCATTCATGGCCCTGGTGACCTCTATCTTGTGCATTAAGAATCTTGGCTATAAGTTATGCAAGGAAAAACCAAAAAACATATTTTTGCAAAGGAAAATCCTTGTTACTTGAGACCGTTAGTTTGCATTCTTCCCCTCATTCAAGATGGGTTCTTGAATATTTTTCAGTTTGGCAAGGTCTTCCACATCCTTATCAACCTTTTGCTACCTTGTTCCACCATTTGGACACCTCTAAAACCTTCAAAATGCCTTTAGATGAGAACTAGGACATCTTGTAGTAATTCCTGTCACAAATACAGGAAACCATGTTAAAACTAACGGAAACACTTTTTGAGCATAAATGATAGTCTGAGGTTAGGGCGGGCCCTTAACTTGACTTCCATACCTTTCTCCCATTTGTATAACATCTTTTAGGCCTTCGAAAAAAGTGAGAAAGAGATTACAGACCTCTTGGAAAACCTATTTTTACCAATGCAGATCAAGTTTTGTTTTGATGGTGAATGCCTCATTTCCTTTTGTTGTCTTCTTCCTCTCTCTTGTGGTCTAGATGATTGCCTAATGGCCTCGGGGTTTTCTGTTTTGATTAGGTTTGTCTTAGGCACTATCTTTTTTGGTTTTAGCATCATTTGTTCCTTTCTTCTTTCTTGTAGCAACATTTTGTCTTCCTGTAGCAGCCATTCCTTCTCTTTCAAAGTCTTTTAACTGTATGGTAGTGATGAGAGATGATGTAAAGGGTTTGGATGATGATGCTAGGGCTTAGAGAGAGTAGCGTAGGTTTGTGAAAATGGAGGGGATGCTCTATTTTCTTTTTCAAGAAATTTTTAGGGTGAGATAGGGTTTCTTCTTGAAATTATGAAATGGGATGGATGAATGATGGATAGATAGTGAATATGAAATGGATGAAGGGCTTGGAGTGCTGTGGTGACTTGGCATTTGCAAAAATTTCTTCTTTTCACTGTTGTCCTCATTCCTTGAAATCATCACCCTTCATAATTTAACATTTCAACATTGCATGAGTGAAGGAATGAGTTGTAATTAACTAGTTGAAGGCGGCGAAGACCTCTGACCCATCCTTAGCTTATAAAACTTCATCTCTCATGCATTGACAATAAATTTCTAACTATAACATGCTCAAGCGAACAGGTCAAGAATATTGCATACCTATACCTACCTGATGGTTGTTGGAGAGACATGCATCCTACTACTGAGTTGATGTTTTTGTGCTTCTCATGACTCAGGTACATGTTCTTGACTACCTTTTTATTTTTTTGCTAATCCTATTTTGCTGATGGGTTGTCTTATTGTTGTTGTGTACGTGATGGCTTCCTCTGTTGCTACTGAGCTCTAGAGGAGTTTCATTGTGCATGTAGTTATGATTCTCCTATTCCAATTATGGTGCTAAAGGTTAGGTCTGCAACCTGTTGTTACTTCCAAATAGGTTGTTGTAGCTCCCTTTTTTTGAATGTTTGTGTCCTTTCTCAATTGGAGGGTAAATAGGTATTGGAATGAGTGGAAGGTGTGGCCATAGAGTGACATGGTCATGATGGGTTTTGGTTGAGATGTGGTGAAGTAAATGTCCTTTTTCCATATCCAAAAACATGCTTGAATCATAATTTTTCCATCAGATTGCCTTTCTTGTAGATTTTCAGAACTTCTTGTAGTACTACAGGAAACTCCTGTTGTAATTCAGGATAACCTCTTGTAGCATACTTGTTTTTTCCATATCTCCCAAATGGTAGAATGGATTGACCTGAATCTTTCCGAGAATGTTTCCATCATCATTATGCACCTCCCAATAAAACAATTTGGTTAATGGATGCACGTATCTTGAGAAAAACTAAAAATGGCTGAAGGTGATGGAGGTCGATTTCTTGGAAACCGTGCACTGGAATTTGCTGAAATTTCTTGGGCATGTTACCATCATCCATATGCATCTCCCCATGAAACATATTTTTAAGTGGGTGCATGGTTTTCAAGTTATGGAAAAAATAAATTTCTACTCTGTATTTTTGTTTCCTATAGTAAAACATAACCTTCCTATAGTTTTTTAGGACAATAAGAAAACTGAATGGGAAAAGCTTGAGAATGATGGGTGGATGTTGGAAATAGATGAGGGTTATGGATTGGCATGGCCTTGTCCTTATTGGAGAATTTGAGAAAAGGAGGATAAAGTCAAAATTTAACTTCTTTTGACTAGGCTTGACCAATTTTTCTTTTGTTAGTGCCAACTTGTTTTGCTTGTAGATGTTGGAGATTACATGCATTCATTAGAGAGATATATGGAGCAAAGTTTTTTATTTCTTTTCTTTTTTTTCTTCTAGGTCTACTAGCCACCTCAATGAGGTTTTCAACTAGTAGGTCTACCTAGCCGCCTCAATGAGGTTTTCAACTAGCAGGTCTGCCTAGACACCTCAAAAGAGGTTTTCACCTAGGATCTTTTTTTTTCTCTCTTTTTTTTTTCAATCCATTGACTGCCTCATGAAGGTTTTCAATGAATGAGTCAATCTTAGGTTCCTCAAAGGAGGTTTTCACCTAAGATTTTTATTTTTTCTCTTATTTTTCATTTTTTTCTCTACCCTACCCTACTTGAAAAACAAAATCACTTTCAAGTATAAGAATACTTCCAATGGAGCCATGTGCACATTAATATGACAGACAAAATTATGTGGAGGCTTGAAATGTATGCTTTGACTTGTACTTGGATTTGAGTGGTCAAATGCTTTGACTTTGATGATATCGAGCACAATTAAAGAAGAGAGTGTTACTGCAACTTAGTGACTGTCTGGAACCAAAACCTTGGTTTGATTTCTTATCTGAATCATTCTTCATGTCTTCTTCTACCATGACCTTCAAATCTTCCTATTTTTGTTGTTTGTTCTCTTAAAGACATGGAGGATTTGGTGGTAACCATGAGGGATCTATCTCAATCTTTGATTTTGTATTTGCTCTTCATCAACTGCAGCCCATGATTTTGTGGTCTACTTATTTGAATCTTCTTCTTCTAGATGTGGTCCTTCAATGATATCAAAATAATATTTTTTCAATACTCTTCTTGAGCTATGGTAAATACCATTTAACTCAAGAGGATATCTTTGGAAGTGTTGTACCTCAGCATTGTAAGTGGGCTGAGCTACTTCAATGTGTGGGTTTGGAAATGGTGGTATAGGTAGTTGCATGGGAGTGGATATTTGAGATGGATGTGGTTGGAGTTGTGGTTGTGGTGGGGGTGGGTGGTAGGGATTACATGGAGTTGGGTATGGAGGATATTGAGGATATTGTGGATGACTCCCATAAGTTCCTTGCCAACCTTGTTGCCAATATTGGTTTTGGGGTTGAGATGGCCAATGTTGCAAAGGAAAGGGTGTGCTTCAATTACTTTGAGATGGATGTGCATAAGCTTGAAATTGTGAATTGGGCTCTTGTATCATATCAGGTTGAATATGTTGCCATGGCCCTCTTGGAGCTACATAACATAATTGCATTGGAAATTGACTTGCTCCATTGTCCTCTTAGTAAACTTCCTTCAACCTTGGTAAACTTCCTTTAACATCATGTGATTCTGCAACACAAATATCAACATATTCTTTTTGATCATTTTGTATTCTTAACATTTCTACTTTCTTGGTTAAACTGCTAAGAATTTATATTTTAAATTCATCAAACAAATTTCCAAGTTTATCTTGACTTATTGATCTTGATGTTGATTGACTTACTCTTGCCCTTCCTCTTGATATGTGTTTTCATGTTTCACTAATTTCATCAAATGATAATTGGTATACATCACATCTATTCATGAGATCGAGGAGATTAATCCATTCATCCCTAATTGTTCTAAGTTAGAGGGTTTTTAGTGTTTTGGATCCTAAATGAAGTATTTTTTCCCTCTTAACATTATACATGAACCTTTCTATTAGATCCTCTAGACTCTCATCTTTTTTTTGATTCATTCTAAAGATTTCTTCTTTAAAATCATGATCTTTATATTTTTCTAGAAATATCTTTTACATATCATTCCATGATCTTATTGAATTAGTCTCTAAACTCATGAACCATTTAAGAGCTTTATCATTCAATGTTGCCAGAAACAATCTCAATTTTTGAATTTTTAATAAGTAACCATAAGATATACAAATAATTTCAAATTCAAAGAGAAAGGTTTCCGGATCCTCTGACCTTAGACCATTAAATTTTGGAAGAAAAGATGGAGGGATGTTCTTCATGTGAACACTACCATCAGTATCTTGAATGGAAAATCCAATAGGATCTTCCTCATTGTCATCATATCCATCCATTTCTTTTAAATTCTTTGCCATCTCTTCTTATTCTATCTACAAAAGTGGATATTGATATGGCTCTTACTGCACCACGTGATCAAATGGGGGTGGTGGGTTGGTGTTGGAGATTTTTTTTATTTTTTATTATTTTTTTATTTTTTTGCACTTTTCTATTTTTGAAATGAAATATGCCTAATTCAAATTTTATGTTTTTGCAAAAAGTGAAAATAAATGAATCAATTAGGGAAGAAAACAATGCATACTTTGACACCTCCCTGGCAACGGTGCCAAAAAGTGATGAGCCTTGGTATTGCAACAAGTATGTTGCAACTCCCAAGGCTAACGACTTAATTATCAACCCGGGGTTCGTACAAACTTAAGAGGTATCAGAACTATATGTGTAGCATACAATGTGTCCTTCCTTTGTTGTCATGAAAAAAAAAAATGTTGCCTATTTGCAAGAATGAAAGATTGAATTTAAAAATGCTTGTAAAGTAACATGAAATCCTCTATCTACTTATTAACACACATGGCTTGCAAAAGAACCCTATTTTGACCCTATTTTTCACATGTGATTTTTTAACTAATATAAGCATGAAATCTTATCTAGAGAGTATTAGTTGTTGTGTGCATGTGTAAATATAAAATAACTCATTTTTTAATTGTTTTGCTTTATAAATTAAAATGCTAATCTTTCCGTGATCTTTGGCAGAGGAGACAGGTGTGGAGGAAGAGGGGTACAATGATTTTTATGGCTTGGAGGTCAAGTATGCACCTAATCCCAACTTTAATTATGATTTTTCTCAAATCAGGCTCAAAACAGGCCGCTACAGGATGTACTAGTTCTCCTACAGGATCCCCTGATTTACTACAGGAAGTTACATATTTACTATACGAAATTATAATTCATCAAATGACCAAGAAAATAAAATCCAAATTGGATGGGAAATTTTTTTTATTGACTAGGATGTCTTGGGTCCCCATTCCAAGTGAGATCACTCAAAACGGCCTCTGTTAACCCATGCTAAAAAATAGCAAAATCTTACTAGTCGAAAATCTAGAAATTCGAGAACTAGTGAGCTAGTAAATATATAAAATTCATAACCTAATAAAGTGAAAATGCAATGGGGTAATATTTTTTATTAACTATAATATTTGTGTGATATAATGCAAGTGGAACCAACTTGATTGAAGCTCATTAGTATGCTCTATAAAATAGCAGAAATTCATTGTTAGTTACCACAAAGGAGTTCCAACAATCTAGATTTGGGAATAAGAAGACTAATTCAAGTATATCAATGATTACTATGACCTTCCAAATCTTTTCCAAGGATGACATGCTACTTGTGATCCTACAAAAGAACTTACATCAACCATTTAACCCAATCCTACAACAAGAAATCGTTAATACTAAATGCAGTAATGGAAAGAAATAAAAACAAGATATGCATGTGAATAAGAAGTGAAAAGAAGGAAATAAAATGATACAAAAGGGCTCTGAGGCTCTTGGGATGGCCAAGCCCAATTAAAATCAGAGACCTATGGAGAAGAACAATATTTAGAAGCTGAACATGACACCAATCTTCATTATTTTCATCAATACAATTACATCCCTACAAGAAAATACAATGGAGCTGCAAAAATACAAGTTCTCTCCACGATAATACTAATAAGAATCTATCCCTAGAGAAAAAATGACTTGGTACTTATAGAAAATTATTAGGAATCATTCCCCACGAATGGAGGAAGCTTTCCCCACCAAAATCCCTTGATTAGTGGATCTGGTTCCTGATACTAGGAATCTACATTAAATGACATGGAACACATTCCTAGATTTTCTCAATCATTGGAGTTCCACAATTTGTTCCATATTTCCATAATATATTGGTGATTTATTATTTAATAGTGATCCTCCTATAGTAGGGAGCAAGTCCCTAAATTATCTCCTCCTCCAAATCTTCATAATATGCCCAATATTCTCATAATATTCCACAAAAATAAATAATATTAGGCACAAATATGAAATTATTCATAAACCTTCCTAATGAATATATCAAAGTTAAAAAATACATTATGTAATGAAAAAATAGAGATTTAATGTGTTGAAGGATGATCATAGGCCTTAATTTATGTTTAACTTAGAGGCATGGGCCTTAATTTATGCCTAATTTAGAGGCCCATCAGTTTGTTGTAAGCAAATCATCTGATTTATTCTTCGCTGCACATCATTTGGTTCGCTGCCCAATTCCTATACAATCTTCATGACCAGGATAGCAAGAGATGAAGGAAAAATAGTATCAACCCCGTACACCAACTGAAAAGGTGACATGCCTATGGATTTCTTGTTGCTTACTCTTCCTCCCATAAAGCATTGATGAGATTTTTATGCCAGTTCTTCTTGTTGACATCCACCACCTTCTTGATTATGTTGATCAATGATTTATTGGAAGATTCATCCAGCCCATTCCCTTGTAGGTAATAAGTGGTTGAATGTCCCAATGTGATATGATACTTTTCACAAAATTCCACCATTCCTTTTTACTTAAAAGCAATAGCATTATTGATTATTATCTTCTGTGGGATGCTAAATCTTGACAAGATATTAGATTCAATAAACTGAATGACTACGGAATTAGTAGCTTTCTTGGCTGGGATCGCTTCAATCCATTTCGTGAAGTAACTTGTAGCTGTTAGGATGGATTTTTGCTGGGCTCACAATGAAGGATGGATATCACCAAAAAAATCAAGGCCACATTGTTGGAATGGTGTCACGACTGAAATTGGTTACAATGGAAATGGCAACAGCTTCCTTTTCCCCTAAAAAATCTAACATTCATGACAACTCGTCACGGTTTTATACACATCAATAAAAAGAGTTAGCCAATAAAAACTACCCCTCAAAATTTTGTTTGTTGTAGTTTTCCAAAAGAGGTGGCCACCACAATCTCCCTTGTGGAAGTCACTCATCACATCTTTTTCTTCCATTTCGACAAGACATTCAACAACATACCACCCAGATCTTTCCAAAACAAGACACCATCAAGAATACAGTACTTTGAAGCTTTCAATTTTAATGATCTACTCTTACTTCTTGGCACTTCCTACAGAGGATTTAAATGTTGAAATACATAGACAATGTGAGAGTACCGAGGAGATGAAGTAAACATTTATGGTACCTGTACCTATGAGTCCCTTGATCAGATTTATCAGTTTTATCTCCAAATCATATTCTTGGATCATTGCGATCCATCTTCCCTACATGAGAACTTCCTTCACTACTATAGTTGGAACATAAGCTAGAATGTGTGAATGCAGGATGTATACCCTAAATTCCTTTAGAGCTTTCACCAAAGCTAAAGCATGCTTCTCAATAATGTTATACTTTAGCATTGCATCTCTTATAGTTCAACTGAAAAAAGCTATGGGTTGTTCATTTTTCTAGTCCCTCTTTTGCATTAGCACAATAGCTGAAGTATGCTCGGAAGTGAATGAAAATATAATAAAATCTGAAGTATAATCAGGATTGATCAAAGTGGGAGCAGTAGATGATGAAAATTTAACTGCATTAAAGGATTTCTTTGCATCTTCTGACCATCTTATCTCACTTTCTTTCTTCAGCATATTAGTTATCTCTCTCAAGTTTTCATTAAGATTGGGGATGAATCTCCTAAGCAAGTTGATTTTTCCATTGAAATATTGAATCTCCCTTTTGTTCCTTGAAAAATCTAACTGTTGGATTGCTTCAACTCTTACAGGGCTGATGCGAATTCCATATTTAGAAATAATGTGCCCCAACAATTTACCCTCCTCCATAGCAAATAAGCTCTTCTTTGGATTCAATGAAATGCTGAATTTTCTGCATCTCTGAAAAACAATTCTTAGAGGATGCAAGTGTTCGCCATCAGATTTGGAAATAACTATGAGATCATCCAAATAAATAACTAGAAATACATCCTTTTCATTGGCAAAAGCAATGTCCATTGCTTGCTAAAAAGTGGCCCTTGCATTCTTCAATCCAAATAGCATCTTGGCGTACATAAAGTACCCCATGGTGTCGTAAAGGCTGTTTTCAACTGATCATCTTCATTCACCAAAATTTGGTTGTATCCCAAGTATCCATCAAGAAGTGACATCTTGGAAGACCCAACTACCCTCTATAGAATATGGTCCATCTTTGGAAGAGGATAATTGTCCTTCAAGGACACTTTGTTCAAATTCTTGAAATAAATACAAAGACGAATCTCCCTCGTCTTCTTCCTTACCACCACAAGATTTGACATCCATTCAGAAAAAGGAATAGGAAATATGATACTAGAATTGTAAAGTCTATTTACCTCTTTCTCAATGGATGACAACAATTTGGGATTGATACTCCTCAGCTTCTGGTGGAATGGATTCTGATCAGGCTTGGCTAGTATAGTATGTTGGATGATGTTCTTACCATACACTTTTAGATCTGAATAGTCCCAAGAAAATACATTGGAAAATTCTTTCATTAAAGCAATGTACTTACTTTTCACCTCAGGGGATAGATACTTTAACAATTTCGCCATCTTGGGCTTGTTAGTTGTACCAATATTTATATCTTCAACACCTTTTTCTGTGGGTACCATTATGGGCTTTTTGGCGGCATCATCATGATCAAATAAATCTTCCAAAGGTATGATACCTTGTGGAATATTATTGTCTTTCAAGTGCAACATTTTAACTTCAGTAGCCTCAATTTCTGTATCATTCTCATCAAATGCATCATCAATATGGGACTGCAAGAATTCATCCTTCAACTACATAAAATTGTTAATCTGTTTATCATCCCAAAATGCCTGCCAATATCTTAGATTGTTGGTGACAAATGGACAATGCTTGACATGAATTCAAAACTTCTTATTTGAGTGGATGGAAATCTTAAACATACTCACTGCAATAGAAAGGGAATCAGCCATAAAATTCTGACTTCTAGGAATCAAAGATAGTGTATAATCTCAAAACGTTTTGAGAATGTCAAGGACAACATTTCGATAAGATCGCATCCTTGGATGCTTGGCCTGGTACTCCCCTTTTACCTATTTAATCACCAACTCGGAGTCGCCATAAACTGAAATTTTCTTTGCTCCCATCTTTCTGAGAATTTTAAGGCCATCAATAAATGCTTCATGCTCCACCTCATTTTTTGAGAAATCAAAAGCCAACTTATATGAACATAATCTTACATTACAAGGGATTTTAGATGAATGATGCAAGGGACCATGAACCAACATGCCAATCCCTGCTCCTTCTTTTCCTAATACTCCATCAAACTCTAAGGTCCAAAGACCATCATCTTCATCTGAAAAATGAAATTTGGAGGTCTAATTGGTCTGACTTTTGGGAGGATGACTCGTTGTCTCAACAATCTGTGTTTATAGGTTTGATTCAACAATTCTTTTAGGTGAACTTTCTGGCTACAAATAGTTTGCATTCTTTTTCTCTTTTCTATAATCAAATCTTCCTGTACACTACTTATAACTCCAAAAACTTCTGAAATCTCTATAATCTGACTATCATCATCTACTGGACTCATATCACTATATGAAATAAAAGGCTCTAGGTGTGTATGTACAACATGGATTGGTGATCATTAGGTCTCTCTTTGCTACTAATCATGAATTTCATCTTCTTCTCTTGGTACAGTTTTCTAAGCTACCCAAATACAGGTATAATAGCATACAAGGAATCAAGTTGTAGGGTGCCTTTCAAATTTGCTCCCCAATACCATGAGAGAAACATACCAAACCATGGAAGTATATCAGCAACAACCACATCCATCAAGACATTATTAGCTAGAATTTGGTCCAGGGACACTACTAAGTCTTTGATAGGATTGAAGCATTTCACTCTTCCCGAATCAAATGAATAGAGGTCATGGTATGGTCAGGTGATATTTAATCCTAGTTTGTCCGTAATGGATTTTGGCATAAGGTTGTGGGAGGCCGGTAATCTAATATGGCATTGTGGAGGATAAACTCATGGAGCTTTAGACTAAGGTAGAAATATGGGACTTCACTATCTCCTGAACTTCCCTCTATAGTTGGACCAAACAAAATTGCAGGCTCATCATCGACAACATTAACCATATCTGACATCTAATCTACCTTTAACATCTTAGCAATCTGAGACTTGTATTTATCATTTTTTACTAGTTCAGTTAGAGGAATTGAAACTTTCAACCTAGAAACTTCATTCTCTAAACTAAAAAAATTATATTTCTTTTCTACCTATTTTGAAGTGGTGTCCTTTTCAGGTTGTCCTTTGGTTTGAGACTCCTTTCTTTGACCCTCACTTTGAGCCTCCTTATCCTTCCTTACATTGCTGGTGGAATCTTCATTGGTCTTGTCTCAACTTAGAATAACAATCTCCTTTTCTCTGTTTTGATCTGCAGGGGTTACCGCTTTGTCTTGTGAATCTCTCTAAGCATTTTTCCTTTTCTAATTCAAAGTAACAGGCACATTCCTGCTCCTTAAATTGTACTAATTTTACAAATGGATGAGAGCATTCTGATATCCCCTTTGGTATTCTTTGGTCTTCATTGCCCATGAATCATCATTTGCAAGGATGAGATGTTGGTCACTTGGTGCAAAAGTATCCCAAGAGAACTGATCTTCCTCAGTTAGAAAGATAGGAAGTTGACCATCCTCAAAGAAATGGTTTGCTTCAGCAATCTCTTCTTCATTTTCTTCTGGGCCTTGAGTGTAATTTTGCTTAATGGAGTTCTAATTTGTCCCTGAGGATCCTGATTTTTCTGCTCTTTCTATCTATTTCTGAATTGTGACTATTGTTGTCCCCTATAATTTGGATTCCTTATTGAAGGCTCTTCTTGTCAATATGCAATGATCATTCTGTCCATCATTCTTTCCATGGTTTTTATGAGATTATCGAGTTTACCATCAAAATAAGAAGAGGAATCATCCTTAATGGTAACTTTCTTCTTTGGATTTATTTTGGACTTCTTGATCTTTGAATTAGCCTCCACACTCACTGTGTTTTTCTGCATTTCTTCTAAAGTGGCGGGGTCTCTCTCCCTAAGCTGATAAGCCATTTTTGAGTTAAAGGTATCAAGATAGTTAAGGAGTTATTGACCAGGGGGATGTTTCATGTCATTAGGGATGGATTTATACACAAGATTGAATCTTGTTGTGAACTCATGCACTATCTCATTCGGATTTGTCTTCATGGGATTGTATTTAGCCAAAATCTGTAATGGATTTTGCTTTTCTTGCCATCGGGCTAAGAACAACGCTTTCAACCACTGAGAGTTGTTGATGGAACCAACTGCTAAACTACGAAACCACTTCTTAAAATCTCTGGAAAAGCTCTATGATATAATTCCCATTTTAACATCTTGCCATCAACCTTTTCAAGATCAATGAAATCCACCAGTTTGTCAACATGCTGCTAAGCTGTGATCTCTAAATTTCCATCGAAAAGAGGAAGTCTTTCGCCATAGTTTTGAGGTAGAGCAGCAAGTTGACCAGTTAATACTAGAGGGGAAAACCTTGACATGACTACTGGAGGGAGTTGTACGGAACTACAATGGATTGTGTTGATGGAGATCATGATGTCAAAGGAGGTAGTGGTGGATTAACAATAACAGATGTGGTGGCTGATGTATTTGATGGTATGGTATAGGATGTAGCAGCAGACAAAATTTCAATTTGATGTTGAATATAGGCCTTTTTCGGTGGTGATATGAAGTTGGTCAGCTAGACTTTGGAGATTATCAATGTTGGACCAAAGCTCGTGATCAGTTTTAGAAAACATAGATTTAGCATAAGGTTTAGTAAACAAATATTTAGAAGGAGGCAAGTAATAATCAAACTTAATAGGGTCAAATACTACCTCTGTAAGGAAATATTTAGACTTTGATAAGAAAAGAGATAGATCAAATTGGATATCAAAGGAAAGATCCTCAGCAGTAAACAATTGATCAGTCAAAGAAGTAGTTCTTACCAATTTATAAGATCCACTTTCAAGATGAGGAGATTTAAGTTTCCTGAGTAGTTTCTCTATATCATCAACAATAGGAGGTGGATTTGGGTCAATGTTTGACCTTGTGTGTATTTTAGGAGCCAAAATTTAACACCTTAACTTGATGTGACTTAGATCAACCTTCTTTGAGTATTGGAACCTATCACCAATAGGACCAGTCTTGAATGCACTTGTAGAATTAATCTCAGGAATAATATATCAGTCATCTCCCCAACAATGACTCCAAAATGTTATCCTCCATAATATCCCCAGGATGAGAAAGGAGATCGAAGAAGGTAACCTCAAACCACGTAGGGTTCAACAATTAGCCCTGCTAAACCAGAGATGAATCTCTCTATGAACTTACAACCAATGATGACTGGAGTGCGAAAAGATGTTAGGCTAGATATGATAGGCTTAGGTAGGTCTTGAGTTTGAAAGGGTTTTGATGTTGGATTAGGGATGAAAACCTAGTAGCTAGGTCAAAGTATAAAATGGTTACAAAAACAAATATATAGAGGACAAAGGTAGAAATACTTTTGTGGTGGCTTTAGGGTTTTGTTAGTGTAGTGTAGGGTTTGAAAGAGTAAAAAGGTCTTAATGAGAATCTGCACCATGAATTCATTAATTAAGAAGGAAAATTACACAAAATGATATTCCCATCAAAATAGAGCTTTCATGAAAAGAATTATGCTTATAACCTTCAAGGAAAATCACTGAAGAAATAAGAAATGGAAAGGAGAGATGTATATCACTCATATAAAACTATAACAAAGAAAATGCATCATCACAAACTCACTGCACATGAATTCCTAGATAATAGCTACTACTACTCCTTTGATTTCCAGAATAAATAGTTGAAGTACAAGCTACAAGCGTTCCCACCTCTGATGTCCAACCTATTCTATGACTGAAAGATAGATACATATAGAATAAAAACCATCTTCCCCTCTCTCAGGGTCGAATCCTTCTATTTAGGAACTGATTACATGAGGTGTTCCGAGAAAAGCCCTAATGTCTAGGGAGGTTAAAACAAATCCTCCATTTAAACTTTCACTGAACTACCCTCACAAATGAAGCCTAAATTTACATAAAAGAAACCTAACAAGACTATTTACCTCCATTACATAATAATTACATCAAGGAAACTTAATTATATCATAAAAACTCAAATCTAGCTAATAGAACTGAGAAAAAATAATTATAGGCAAAAGTAGAGCTATTTCAGTCAAAAGCGCAACGTGCTTAGAGAAAGTGCAACGAATTTGGGAGAATTGATTTTTGGAGGCCTTCTCGAGGTCCAAATCAGGATCTTGATGACTCATTAGAAAGCAATGGAGGTGGCTTGTTGGTGAGTGAGAGATTTTTACTAATGAAATGAGGGAGAGAAATGATTTGAGATGGTCTTTTATAGCTTGTGGAAGTCAATTCTTCATAGTGGTAGGGTGGTCCACCATAGGTTTTCACTTTTGCTTTTGGAAACTATGTAGATTTAGAACATTTGAATGCAGCTTTGGAACATTAGAACTTATCACACCATCTTGAAATAAATAACATTTTGAAACAAAACTTTTGAAGAAAATTCCCTATTACTACTCCATTTGCCAGATTTATGAATGAAATGGTGATTTTGATTACTTTGGCCCTAATGACTTAATCGTGACACTGGGTTGAATGAATACCATGATTTTATGACTGAGATGATGATGGTGACCTTTAATTGATGGAACATCCAACTGAGTGATGGCAATGACCGGAACATGAAAATTTTGAAAGGAGCAGTAATAGACCTAGATACACTAGCCAGTGATCGAATATTTTGAAAACCCAATGAAATGATAAAAAATTGACTTGATACCGTAACAAAAACCTTGTAAGAGCATATTTGATCTCTGGTGACTGGCAGGACTGACAGGTACTAACACTTGGAACAAGAATGCATGAACGTGGTTGGTTGAGTAGCCAAAATCGACTGCAAGAATTGGTAGCAGCAACAAAATAAATTGGAACATGCAGCAGTATCCTAGTAAAGTACTTCAAGAGCAGGGTCATTTTGATACACTGGTACCCAATAGTGTCCATTGGTTTCCATGAGCATTATGTGCTTGGTATGATGGTTGAGGCAGATATATGCCTTGGGTGTTTGATCTTCCGATGCGAGGACGCCTTACCAAGGGATAGATCACCTAGGATAGGGAATTTCAAGGAACTTGGAAGGTGATTGACTGCACAGAAGGGGTGACCCTATTTCGCAAGTGACTGTGTAGTAGAGAAGGGAAGGTCGTAGATATATTGGTTTTTGTCATTAGCATTTCCAGATGGAATCAAATGCACATTGGGAGTTCTCCCTGGAACAATGAGCTGGTAACTACTTACTGAGAGGACAAGTAGTGCAGGTTTGTAGCACTAGACATTAGATGCAGTTCGACTGTGGTAGTGGATTTTGAACTTCCTGTGAAGGAGGTGAATCTTGGTATTACTTGCAGGGTGGAGACATGATCTGGAATTTATCCAAGACAAATAATTAAAGGTATTACAGACTCATGTGCATGGATGTGCCTACGTTACTTTATGCAACGGGTTGCTAAGAATGCGAAATACATAGACACTGAAGCAGTTAGAGAAAACATAACAGGAAAACATGTAAACATGACAAGTTTGATAACGAGTTCACCTAATGCTCCTAGGCTACATCTCCTGGTCCAAACTTTAGTGGTGACCTCTCTATTATGTTTTGAAAGCAGTTTTTTTTTTTTACAACAGTGAGCTCAATTCGAGTCTCACTCAACAGACATAAATCAGTAGGACTAGACATGGATCCCCCAAGTCTCTATAGTACACAGACTCTCCTTACTGAAAACTCAACCTCTATTGGTCATAGTAGTATGAGCCCAATCTGAGACTCATATATGACAAGCATGTACAAAGGAGTTCACTTGAACCTCTCAAGCCTTCTCTGGAGTACACAGACTCTTTGACTCTCTCTGGCTCTGTCTAGCTTGATGTTGCCCTCAGATCAGCTTGGCTTCTTGCCTCTGTTCTCTACTCTTAGCTTTCTTAACTCACTTTTCTCACTGCCTCTTCCTTGTTTCTACCAGTTCATGGCCTTAAATCCAATCTTCTTTCTGACTACTCATTTCCGCTTCCCAGATTTCTGGTTCTCCCGCCTCTGTCCATTAGAATTCCTCTATTCTGCGTCATCATCACTGTGTAATGCCTTACAGGGAGATGGCCACCTGTTTCATAATGAACTGAGTGTCAATTCTCTTGGAAATGTTTGAACTGTCATTATTTTCGTTTAACTCAAAAAATGCCCATGAACATGATTCCTCTGCCAACTCATCGTTCATGCTGGACTTCAAACCTTTATACAACTTAGCCTATTTACCCCATTGAATCCGGTCATCCATCGGATCGCATTTCCTCCATCAATCTGGGGACTCCTGATCCTACAGTCTTCATCCATATCGTGTGGATAAGTAGCATGACATTTACCCATCTGATGTGAGTGATTTTCTCTCTCTTCTGCCAAATGCGTGGCACCTAGTGTGTTGCATCAGGTGGCTCTCAGTCGAAACTACCTACTGCTCGAAGCCCTTCTGATATCCTACCAGTTTTTGTGTGGGACACACCTCTGACGGGATTGACGAATTCCATATGATTTTATGAATTTTCGGGTCTGGGTCACTTGGGGATTTTCATTCTTTAAGGGGTGTGCCCGACGATATGCGATTAGCAGCTTCGCATATCAAAAACCTCCCCCATTTTTCAAAAAGACTTCCCATTTTGCTGTTTCGTGGTAGTGCATGTTACCATGGGCCAATAGTCTGCGTGCTTGACCAAGGGTCCTCGTTGCTTGGTGCTGCTCATAAATTACAATTGTTTGAGGATATTTCTGATAAGCTTGACCTTTGTAAGACTTTGAAACTTTGGCATGAATTTTACAGAGTTATGAAGACTTAAAGAGTTCTTCAGGATCCAATTCGGATCACGGCCTTCTCACTGAAAAATCCTTTGGACCACCAAAAGTTGGTTTTAAAGCATCAATCAAGTGACAGTATAAATTCCTTGCTTGTCCAATTTCTATTCATTTTTCACTGCTTGGTTTTGAACCTTTGATCCCAATCCGGAGGTACTCAACATCCCCTTTGCGCGTGGTTCTCACCTTCCTATCCAGAACTCTATCTTCTTGCAATTCATTGAGATATTCAAGCAAAAAATCATCAATAGAAGGCAATTGACTCTGCTCTTCGGAATCTTCAATCAATGAAGGTTCAAATAGTCTCAAGTTGTCTGCATTAAGAACTGAGTAAATGTGCATGTAACCTGGTAAATCAAGTCAAAAAGCATTCTCACCAATTTTCTCAAGTATCTTGAAAGGTCCATACCTTATTGGATTTAGCTTCTTACCTTCACATTGCATTCTGTCTTTGCTGATATATAGCCAGACTTGATCACCAACTTGGAAACTATCCTTAGTCCGATGCTTATCATGCCTTGCCTTGAACTTGGCTTGGCTCTTTTCCAACTGTTCCTGTACTTCCTGGTGAATCTCTTGGATTTGTTCAATGAAATTGGTTGCATTTTCCACATCATTGTGTTCATCAACTGCAATGTCTTTACCAAAGACAAAATCCAAGGGAGACCTTTGTGTGAAACCAAAACAGTTTTCAAAAGGAGATCTTTGTGTAAATGAATGTTTAGCTTGGTTGTAAGCATGTTGCACATAAAATAAATGTTCATCCCAAAGCTTGGGATTCTTGCTACAATAGCCTCTGAGCAACTGGATCACTATCCTATTGAATACCTTAGTTTGGCCATTTGTTTGTGGATGAAAAGTTGTGCTCTTCTTTAGTCTGGTGTCCATCAATTCCCACAAGTTTGACCAAAATTTCATAACAAATTGGGTATCTCGATCAGATATAATGGAAGTGGGTAATCCAAAATGAACCCATGGATGTTGAAAGAACAACTTTTTAGTTTGTTCAGTTGTAATTTGTTTGTTACAAGGTATTAAAATACACATTTTGCTGAACCTATCCACAATAACATATAAATAGTCATGACCCTTTCTAGATTTAGGTAGTCCCCCAACAAAGTCCATGGAAATACTTTCCCAGGGGTGAGAAGGAACTGGTAATGGAGTGTACAACCCTCTTACATATGGTACACCCTCCTACATAACTAGAAATTGTCTCATGCATTTTTTGCCAATAACAAAATCTTTGCAGCTGTCCAACTGTTTTACTTATACCAAAGTGACCTGATATTAGAGAAATGTGTGCTTCTCGAATTATCTTTACTCTTTCTGTTTGAGGAATGCATAACTTTTCCAAATGATACAAGAGTTGGTCCTTAACATGATAATCCAATTCTTATACTTGTTTTCCATGACTTAAAATTGCATATACATCTTTAAAATATACATCTTGAGCATATTGTTCAATGTAGCTTGCATGCAAGACTGAATTATGCTTAAGTATAGTGGGTGCATTTAAGATTGGTCTGGACAACATATCTACAACTTTATTGTGTATGCCCTTTTTATATCCGATGACAAGATGAAACTATTGTAGAAAAACCATCCACCTATAGTGCCTTGATTGCTACAACTTAGTTTGTGAGTGCAAAATATTGAAGTGGTTGATGATCAGTATGTATAACTGTCTCTTTTCCCATTAAATAATGTTTCCACTTTTTCACACTCTATACTAATGCTTACAATTCTTTATCATATATGGGATAGTTAACTACTGTAGAACTAAATGTCTCAGAATGATAACATATGGGTTTACCGTGTTGCATCAACACTACTCCCATGGCATAGTCACTGGCATCGGTTTCAATCTCGAATGGTCTTTGAAGATCAAGCAGTGCTAGTACTGGTGTTGTACTAATCTTTTCCTTTAAGGTGTTGAAGGCTTTCTTCTATTTGCCTCCCCACTGAAACGCCTTGTTCAATCTTGTTAAAGCATGTAAGGGAGCTGCAATCAAAAAAAATTTAGAAATAAACTTTCTCCAATACTGTGCTGCTCCTAGGAAGCTTCCAACTTCAGTAGCAGATTTGGGTTTAGCCCAGTTTACAATGACTGCGACCTTAGAGGGATATATCTTCAATTCAACACCCCTACAATATGACCCAAATAATTCAAAGATGTTTTGCCAAATTCACATTTTGAGAGCTTAACATAAATATTCTCTTTTTTCAAAACATCTAGAGTCTGCTTAACATGCTTTAAATGTTCTTCCAATGTTTTACTAAATATAAGAATGTCATCCAAATATAAAATGACAAAATCATCAATAAAAGGTCTGAGTACATCATTCGTTCTTCTCATGAAAGTAGCAAGAGCATTAGTTAAGCCAAAAGGCACAACCAACCACTCATACAATCCCTGCTTTGTTTTGAAATCATTATTCCATGCATTTTGCTTTGCAACTCTAACCTGATGACAGCCACTATGCAAGTCCAACTTGGAAAAATAAACAGCTTCTTTCAACTGATCTAATAGATCATCTATGTGAGGAAGGGGATAATGATTTTTTATTGTTATCTTATTTAGTGTTCGATAATCAATGCACATTCTCCATGAGCCATCTTTCTTTCTCACTAAGACAATTGGAGACCCACAAGGCGATGTGCTAGGCCTTATGAATCCTTTCTCGAGCAGCTCCTATACCTGCTTCTTGATTTCTGCATTCTCTAAAGCGGACAACCTATACATTTGGGTGGCAGACCTTTAGGTTCTTGAAATAGTATATCATATTCTAAGACAATTTTTTCTAAATCAGCTTGTTGTTTAGCATTACATCCCTCAAATACATTGGTTTTGTTAGGTTTCTTTTCCTTTACAACCATCAGTAAAAATTGTTTGCATGAATTTACAATTCTTTTCATCTGCCCTGAGTTTATGAGAGTATAATTATTCTTGAGTTTATGAGCTCTTACAATATATTCGATTCCATATTTAACGAGTTGGTAGTTGTTCTCGGCTCTATAGAAAATAGCTTTCCTATCATACAAGTAAGGACTTCCTAAAACAATTCCACATATATCCAAGGGAACAATATCTAGTTGAACCTCATCTACAAAAGCTGACCCAAAAGAAAACCTAATTTTACATTGTCTAATCACTTGTAGCTGTGCTTTATCACATAACCAACCTAATTGATATGGCTTTTTAATTAACATTCTACCTGCAGATCAACCAAAAACGGCTTTCATCTGTCCATGGGGGACCTTTGCTTATTGCAAATTACCTTTTGGACTGAAGAACGCTGGGGCAACTTTCCAAAGGGCAATGTCTTACACGTTTCATGACATCAAACACATTGTGCAGCCCTATCTCGATGATCTACCAGCTCATTCATTCTGAAGAGCCAATCATCTCACTCACTTACGAGCCATCTTCATGAGATGTAGGCATTATTGAATTCAACTTAATCCACACAAGTGTGTTTTTCTGTATCGAAACGGGTCAATTACTAGGATTTGTTATATCTAGAGCTGGCATTCGCGTCGACCCTTCGAAGGTCGAAGCCATTGTCAAGTTACCACCTCCTTCGACTCTTCGCCTACTCCAGAGTTTACAAGGGAAAGAAAAAAATTTACGTCGTTTCATTCCTAACTACGCCGAGATTACAAAAGGTTTCACCTGGTTGTTGAAGCAAAACACTCCATTCTTTTGGGACGAGATAGCTGACAAATCATTTGATGCTCTAAAACATGCGTTGACCCATGCGCCATTATTGCATCCTCCCAAGTACAACCAGGACTACTTCTTGTACCTCGCTGCTTCCCGTTCCACTATTGGGATGGTTTTAGTTCAACAGGATGAATTTGAAAGTGAACATGTGATATATTATCTTAGTCAGACTCTAACTCCAACTGAGTTAAAATATTCACATGTGGAGAAACTGGCCCTAGCTGCAGTCCAAGTTGTTCAACGTTTTCGTCACTACATTTTGATACACAAAACCACTGTCATTTCTAACTATAACCCTATGCAATACATTTTGACTAAACAATTGTTGGGGGGCAATTATTCCAAATCGATTGTCATCCTGCAGGAATTTGATTTGGAATTCGAGAAGGCCAAGTCAAAGAAGTCTTTGGTTTTTGCGGAACTAATGTGTGATTTCCCTCATGCTGATACCAAACATGTGGCTGAAGAATCCCTTGTGGATGAATCCTTGTTCCTTATCAGCACCATTGATCCATGGTATGGAGATATCATTGTCTATCTCCAAACCCAATCTTTTCGACCCGATACTTCACGATCTCAACGCCGGAGAATCCGATTCCAATCCCAACCTTACACTATTATTGGAGATACACTTTATCATCGTGGGGTGGATTCCGTCTTCCGTCGTTGCCTTACTCATGATGAGGCTGAGAAGGTTCTTAATGACTACCACTCTGGAGCGTGTGGTGGTCATATGTCTGGGTATGCCACAGCCCAAAAGATTTTGCGCTGGATATTTCTAGCCGTCCTTGTTTAAAGATTGTATTACTGCTGTCCAGAAATGTCACAACTGCAAAATTGTTTATCAAAATATGTGTGCTCCTCCTTCTCCTCTCCACCCTATCATTGTCGTTGGTCCTTTCGCAAAATGGTATCGATTTTATTACAAGTGACCCTCACTCGGCCGGGGGGCATGCATATATCATCCTTGCGGTAGATTACTTTACCAAGTGGGCCGAGGCGATGCCTACACCTTCGGCAGACGGTAAAACTGCTGTGATTTTCATTTTCAATCATATAATTGCTAGGTTTGGTGTCCCCCAAGCGATTATCACTAACCATGGGAGTCATTTTCGAAACATCATGATGACCGAACTTACAGATCAGTTTGGCCTGCGTCATGATAGTTCCACTCCATATTACCCATAGGCAAATGGTCTGGTTGAAGTAGTCAACAAAGTTCTAGTCACCATGATCCGATGAATCATTGGGATTCATCAGTCAAATTGGCACAACATTTTATTTTCAGCCCTTTGGGAGTACCGAACCTCAGTCAAAACATCAACAGGTTTTACTCCCTTTCAACTGGTTTATGGTTTAGAGGCAGTATTGCCCATTGAATGCAAAATCCCATCATTACAAATTGCTGTGAAATTATTACTAGCCACTTCCGAAGAGGAAAAATATTTATTATACTTAGCTCAATTAGATGAGAATTGACGCAATGCTGCATTAGCTGTCGAAACTCATGCCAAACACATCAAAGCTCAGTATGATCGAAATGTTACACCCCGCAATTTTTCGAAAGGCAACCTAGTTTTACTTTACGATCAAGCAAACGATAAGCTAGGGGCTGGAAAATTCGTACCCATGTGGCATGGTCCGTATATTGTCAAGCGGAAGCTGGTAAAAGGGGCCTATGAGCTGGAAGATTTTGACGATGTCTCTTTAGGTAAACCTAAGAATGGGCTTTATCTAAAGCGATATTATGCTTAAACGGATAGCGTGGAGATTTCATTAGATTAGTTTTTTCTACGTCGGTGTGTTCGTAGATTAAGATTGCATGCTTTACTTTAGTGATTGTTTTTCATTATTAGTCCTGCTTATCTTGATTTTACTCTTGATATTGCAGATGTCGACACCTCTCCAAACATACATTGGTTTCGCTAATGGCGCTTGTTGTAGTACACGAAACATCTCTTCTGCATCTTGGGTTATCTATTAACCCTCTGACGAGTTAGTATCTATGCACGGGATAAGCCTCAGTTAAACAACAAACAACATTGCAGAATACAGTGCAGTGATTGAATTATTATCTGAATCCATCTCATTTGGGATTCGAAGTTTGATTGTTAATTTAGATTTGGAACTCGTTGTATTATAGCTTAAATGCATTTATGCCATTAGAAATCCAGTATTATTACGATTATTTTGAGAGTCCGTCTCTTGGAATGAGAATTTGATTACATAGCATATCAGCACATTCCAAGATATTTAAATACATTAGTAGATGCAATTGCTTCTCGAATGTTAAATAGACATTTGCATTGAATCAAACAGTAAATTTAAAAACATCTCATAAACATGTTTTACAAGATAACCATAGTAATAGCATAGCATAGCATAAGAGTGTGTCAAAATATGCATTGTCCTAGATCATAGGTTGAAAAACACCTTATGACCGGCAAAAATAATAGTATCAAAAGTCATATCAAAAATGGGTCTACAAAGTGATCATCCCATCACTAGTGATGATCCCAATAGGACATTACTGCTCGGGCCACCCTACAAAGGAACCTCCTAAAAGGTCCTGGGACCCCAATCACATAACGTTGAAGCCAAAGTGGAATGTCATCTATGCTGGTCTCTGGAATGTCTGCAGTCAAGCGCTCTAGATGGCTCTCCAACTCAGCCAAAGTCTCTGTTGTCTGGTCCTGTGGGGCTGGTACCGCGGCAGCTGGTTGTCTCCGATCATAGGGCTAGAGAGAGGTTGGTCACCGTGGACCCACATCTGCATTTAAAAAATTTTACTATTAGTTTTTGGACGATTGTTAAAAATACAAAAACATACATATAAAATTAAAATGTTGAAAAACAATTTTTACCTCTGTCATCCCATTGATCTCCTGGTGGAAGAGTCATGTTGGGATCACCGCGATAATCCATCCCAGCATATATAAAATCCTGAATAATAAAAAGTTGGTTCTCTAACCAACGGAAGTACTCTGGGGTGAATTGAACGATCTCAGAACCCTCATCTGGATGATGGGCCATCACTGCAACCCATCGCATAACCTGAGGATCTCGGGGAAGTCTAGCCTCAACTGTGAGCTGCTATGGAACCAGCATCAGTACCCTCTCTAGGGCAAAGCTGACAACTAATTAACCATAACAAAAGTTCTTTAGTTACCCTTGCTTCGCCCTAGTCAATTGGCCCTTCACATTGGCCAATACAGCATCACACCAGCTGAAAATGGTGCCTTGGAAGTAGTCCACTGCCATGCGCATCTGGGAGCCTGTAGCTAGATGCAATGCTGTGCTCCTGCAGAGTCTGGTAACAGTAGAGCAATAACCTTCAATTCAGGATGGGAGATGGTTTTTACATCTATCCGTTTGTCCGGATCTTGGTTGTTACAGAACTCTAGTCAGAGACTAGGGACAGATTGGCCACCTGGCCTAGATCCGAAAAGAGATAATTGCTTGCCTCTCTTGGGAAAGCCAGTCAAAAAATATACGTCATCCGACTAGATTTCGAGTCGGTTGCCTCCAATAATGAAGCACTGGTCCTGAATGCTCCATCTGTTTACCATCCACTGCAAAAAATCTACCTGTGCCCTCATGCCAGGTATGGTCCAAAATTTGAAAAGCCCACATGCTCTCAATGCCTGTAATGAAGGCAGATGGAGCAATGCAGCCTGATCAACGTCCTCATGCTCTCTTTCCCGCCAAACAAGCATATTGTATACCTACAATGCAAAATAGGTGGATTATAAATTTCATTCTAAACTTCTATGGGTCAAGAATTGAAAACCTAGGGTTGAAAATCCGCATTCCGCGGGGTTTGCACTCCACCTTTTAGAGAAAGTGCGTAGGTGCGCACTTCTCCTTAAGGTGAGGTGCGGCACCCTGAATTTTCTCTGTGTACAGAAAAGTCGGGGTGCGCAGGGGCCACATGGCGCCCCTGCGCAACCACCGCAAGTGATTTTTTGCCCTAAATTTCCTCCAAAAATCAAAATCTAAACCCTAAAACGAAATTTGAAATGGATGGAATGCAAGTCAAGGACATTGTGGATTACCTGGAGAAGACGGTTTTGAATTCCAACGGTCAGAATTTGCACAATCTCCATGGGAAGTTTTTTACCAAAATCTCTTACTTTTTACTCCAAAGGTAAACGGTAAAAATGAACTTGTAAAAGCCCTTTTTAAAAGATTTTTTGAATAAATAAATTAAAATTTATTTATTTTTTACTTTGAAAAGGTCATTTTGGTGCATTATTATTATTTTTTAAACAGATATGAGTAATGTTTGTAGTTTTTGTGCAGAATATTGGGGTTTCATGTGAAATTGATCATTTTTGACAAAAACCACATAGGAGTCCTCTTTAAGCTCTTTTCAGACTTGTAAAAAAATGAAAAGATTGCCGAGTGTTTCTTTGTATACTCGTTAAAACATAATTACAAATATGGTCTTTTACAGCTCTTTTCCGACCATACAAACATGAAAAAGATTTCCGGAATTTTGTTGTTTCAAGTTCGATATTGGTAATAAAACGACGTATTTTCAGTCACCTTTTTACTCTTTCAGATTGAAGGCACTAAACATGAAAAGTACTCCTTAGTCATAATGATCAAGCGGTTCTTTCAAGTATTATTTTATCCTTTTTTGGGCTTGGGAGACACAAATTTACGAAAAAGGACAATTGTGGAGTTTTCTTAAGTTTTTCTTCTGACTCCCTAAAATTGAAAAATACCGAGTTTCTCCTATACTAGACTCGTTAAAATTTCACAGTAAAGGACCTGTTCAATTACAAACAGGAACGGACCACTCCTTCGTAGGGTTCGAATCTAAACTAAGTTGGACTCATCCGAAGGATGAGCTTATAACCAAGAAAATGTTATCCTCCTCAAGCTTGTCAAAAATAAAGAGGTACTTGCCAGAAATGGTGGGGCAAAATGAGAAGAATGAACCCATTTGTTGTACTCTATGTTTGAAAAACTTTCCCTCACTCTTGAACATGACACTTTTATCCACCTGAGTTGGGAAATCCTTTACCTAACAGTTAATCAAACCACTTTGAAAGTCTTCAACCGGTTTCTGGGTATTAACTTTGGGTCAACTGTCACCAAGCCATCTGCTGTGTCGTTACGTGTTCAAGAGGTCTGTGCAAATAAACCATTCACCTGCAAAATATATGTCATCCATCATTGACCATCCCTGAGTTAGTTCTTGCTAGTTATATTTATTCAGACTTGATTTATGATTTCGTGTTATGGTCTTGCCCATGATGGATCGCTTTCTATCAACTCCAACTCATTATCTAGAAGATGATCTAGAAATCGTCAATACCTTGGAATCTGCATGCCTCAATGGTAGGTTTCTCGCCTTTGACGACAGGTTGCATCATTGACCTTCGATCAACGGATTCCATGACATGTGCAACATCGACTCATTCATTCACATCTCATAGATTGTACTGGGTACTTTGAGGGCCATTGACATTACTGGTGGTTCCTCTCACACTTGTTAACAGTTTACATCATTGACTAGTAATCAAGTGGTTTATCCCATGTTCTATTTCAACACATCCATTCACATGGGAAGAATCGTACTGGTTCGGAAAGTAGAAATGAAGATCCTGGATCTAGTTTCCACCATCCAGGCTGCGAGGAATTTTGTTATCATTCTATAGTGGGCTATTCATAAACAGATGGTTGCATCCATACTGTGTCCATGTGTTCCTACTTGTGATGTAATACAAAGTCATTCCTATAACAGAGCAGTTTTTAGGTAGTTCTTAGTCAGTTTTGATCTGAGTATGGGAATGCCTACCTCAGCGATGATATGTTCACATATATATATTTTGCATTGAATGTTTTTACAGGTTCGACCGGGGTATCCACAGGAAGATCCTTGAAATGATAAAGTCCTTCACTCTTCTTATATGATAAAAAAAACATCCTCATCTACTACAGACTTCGCACTTTAGGGGGCAATCTGTTACACAAAAAATTGTCACCATGACTTTCTACAGTTTGTGTGAGTCCATCAATACTCATACATCCCTCTTTT
>APFE031543982.1:81162-93331 GCA_000404065.3 Pinus taeda
AGGCTTCCTTTTTGAGCTTGTGAGAGGAGAGATCACATACCTTTCATGTCATTTGGGAAGTGAGTGAGGCTTGTCAAAGTAGAGGAGACCCCTGCTGGACCCTGGAAAAGACTTGTGCAACATCAAGGCAAAGGTTGTAAAGTTCTTTTATTCATTAAGTTAATACAATCAAGTTTATTTTTCTCAATGAACTGTCTCTAATGGTTTGTTTTATGAGCTCCTTGATCTTCATAATGAACATGTTTTGTTATACGGAGGTATGCTTTGATGTGTGCTTGTTGTGTATGCAGGTTATTGAATGGGAATTGCTTGAAGTTGTTGGGATAAAACTGCCTCAAACAAGCATTGAACTGAGGTAGGGTCTTTTACACTTCATAGTATTCATTATTGAATTGAAACATGTTTAGAGAGAAATAGGTTTGCTTGTTCTCTTTGTTGCTAGGTATCATTAGATACTAGGGAGATCGGTCTTGTCCACAAGAACGATTTATCCAGCCAACAAGACTTTAGAAAGCATAAGGATGAAGATTCATCAGGTTCTAAACAAGACAAAGAAGAAGATGATCTCATCCCCATGACCACTCAAAGGGGAAAACGAAAGAGGAGAGCTTTCTCACACCTCCTAATATCCTTATGCATAATAAGAAAGCATCTTTGATCAAGATATATGTTAAATTTGACTTGCCTATATATGATGGAGAGCTAAATGCTAAAAAATTAGACAATTGGATTAGACAAATTGATGTGTATTGCAGAGTGCAAAACATCAAATCAGACAAGAGCAAAATTTAGTTGGCAAGCCTACGCCTAGGAGGAATTGCCTTGGTTTGGTGGGAAGGTAAAACCCAAGCTGACATGAAAAGACATGGGAAGACTATCTCTAACTGGACTGATTTTGTTTCTGCAATCAAGAAGCAGTTCTATCCATTGGCCTACATGCAACAAGCCATGATGAGTTGGAAAACTCTTCGGCAGTTAAAAGGGCAAAGTGTGCAAGGGTACACTCAAGAATTTAGAAAGAGAGCATTGATTCTATGGATCTCATTAGACTCACTAGAGACTCTTTTGAAGTACATTGGTGGTCTACACAACTACATGAGGCATACCATCCTCATGTTTAATCCCACTAGTATAGATGAGGTATCTGTACAAGCTACTCATCTAGAAGTTAGAGGAAAGAATGGAAATCCAAAATTTGGGGGACCATCCCAACCCACTGCAAGCAAGAGCAAGGAGAAAAGAAACCAAAAGTGGAAAGCAAGGAAGGCTAACACTGCACAGAAAAGCAAAGCTTCATGCACTCATTGTAAAAAGGAGCGGCATGATGATGAGCACTATTGGATTCTGCATCCAAAGCTAAGACCTAAGAAGTCCGAGGGAAAGAAGAAGAAGACTGCTACAACTATTCAGAAATATTTGGGGTCAGACTCAGGAGATGAAGAAATCATTGCAGCCATAGGTTTAAAAGGTAAGAATTCTAAAGCATCTACTAGTAATTCTGCGCAAACTATTATTGATGAAGAACATGAGAGAAAAAGACATGAGATTTTCCATATTCGAGTTATTTCCAAACATCAAAAGATTGATACTTTGTTTGATAATGGCTCACAAGTAAATTTGATTTATGAAGCAATTGTAAAGAAATTGGGATTAGCAACTACACCTCACAAGAGACCATACCCATTAGGATGGTTGAATGATAAAGCACAATTACAAGTGACTAAACAGTGCAAATCCAAGTTTTCTTTTGGGTCAGCATTTTTAGATGAGGTTGAGTTAGACATAATTCCTTTGGATATATGTGGAATTGTTTTAGGAAGTCCTTACTTGTATGATAGAAGAGCCATTTTCTATAGGGCTGAGAACAAGTGTCTACCTATTAAAGATCGCATAGAGTACTTTGTAAGAGCTCACAAGCTCAATAATAATTATACTCAAATAAATTCTGGGCAGATGAAAAGAATGATAAATTCATGCAAACAATTATTACTAATGGTTGTAAAGGAAACGAAACCTGATAAAACCAATATATTTGAGAGCTGTAATGTTAAGCAGCAAGCTGATATAGAAAAGATTGTTTCAGAGTATGATGTCCTGTTTCAGGAACCTAAAGGTCTGCCACCCAAAAAGGAAATAGTACATGACATTATTTTGCAGCAAGATTTTCCATTGCCTAACATTGTAATGTACAGGTTGTATGCTTTAGAGAATGTTGAAATCAAGAAGCAGGTGTAAGAGTTGCTCGAGAAGGGGTTCATCAGGCCTAGCACATCACCATGTGGGTCACCAATCGTTTTGCTGAGAAAGAAGGATGGCTCGTGGAGAATATGCATTGAATACCGAGCACTGGATAAGATAACAATCAAAAATCGTTATCCCCTTCCTCGCATAGATGATCTTTTAGATCAATTGAAGGAAACTGTTTATTTCACCAAGCTAGATTTGCACAGTGGATACCATCAGGTCAGAGTGCAGAGCAAGATGCATGGAAGACTACTTTCAAAACCAAGAAGAGATTGTGTGAGTGGTTGGTTATGCCTTTTGGCTTGACGAATGCCCCTGCTACTTTCATGAGATTAATGAATCATGTACTTAGGCCTTTTCTTGATGATTTCATTATTGTGTATCTGGATGACATTCTGATTTTTAGTAAAACGTGGGAAGAACACTTAAAGCATGTTAAGCAAACATTATATGTTTTGAAAAGGGAAAAACTTTATGTTAAAATCTCAAAATGTGAATTTGGCAAAACATCTCTAAATTATTTGGGTCATATAGTAGGGGGTGGTGAATTGAAAATAGATCCCTCTAAAGTGGCATACATTGTAAACTGGCCTAAACCCAAGTCTGCTACAAACTAAGAAGCTTCTTAGGAGTAGCACAATATTGGAGGAAGTTCATTTCTAACTTTTCCTCAATTATAGCTCCCTTACATGCTTTCACAGGATTGAACAAGGTGTTTCAGTGGGGAGGCAAACATCAGAAAGCCTTCGACACCTTGAAAGAAAAGATTAGTACAGCACCTGTACTAGCACTGCCTGATCTACAAAGACTGTTTGAGATCCAAACAGATGCTAGTGACTATGCCATGGGAGCAGTGTTGATACAGCATGGTAAATTTATCATTCTGAGACTTTTAATCCTGCAATAATTAACTATCCTACATATGATAAAGAATTGTATGCATTAGTTCAAATTGTGAAAAAGTGGAAACATTACCTTATGGGCAAAGAGACAGTAATACATATTGATCATCAACCACTTCAATATCTAAACTCCCAGACTAAGTTGCAGCAATCAAGACATTATAGATGGATGGGCTTTCTACAACAATTTCATTTAGTCATCAGATATAAAAAGGGCATACATAACAAAGTTGCAGACTTGTTATCTAGACCCATTATAAATGCATCTACTATACTTAAGCATAATTTTGTACTACATGAAAGCTACATTGAACAATATGCTCAAGAAATAGACTTTAAAGATATGCAACTTTAAGTTGAGGCAAGAGAATAGAAGAATTGGATTATCATGTAAAGGACCGACTCTTATATCACTGTGGGAAACTCTGCATTCCACAAACTGAGAGAGTAAAGATAGTTAGAGAAGCACACACTTCTCTGATATCAAGTCACTTTGGGGTAAGTAAAACAGTTTCACAGCTGCAAAGATTTTGTTATTGGCCGAAAATGAATGAGACAGTTTCTAGATATATAAGAGGGTGTACTATGTGTGCTAAAAGCAAGCCCAACAATAGAAAACTAGGCTTGTACACTCCATTACCAGTTCCTTCTCACCCTTGGGAAAGTGTTTCCATGGATTTTGTTGGAGGAATGCCTAAATCTAGGAAAGGTCATGATTATCTATATGTTGTTGTGGATAGGTTCAACAAAATGTGTATTTTGATACGTTGTAATAAACAGATTACAACTGAACAAACTGCAAAACTATTTTTTCAACATGTATGGGTTCATTTTGGATTACCCACTTCCATTGTATCTAATCGAGACATCCAATTTGTGGGAAAGTTTTGGTCAAGTCTGTGGGAACTGATGGACACCAAATTGAAGAAAAGCATAGCTTTTCATCCACAAAATGATGGCCAGACAGAAGTAGTTAACAGGACAGTGATCCAATTACTCAGAGGATATTGTAGCAAGCATCCTAAGCTTTGGGATGGACATTTATGTTATGTGTAGCATGTTTACAACAGAGCAAAACATTCTTCTACATAGAGATCTCCTTTTGAGACCTGTTTTGTTTTCACACCAAGGTCTCCTTTGGATTTTGTCTTTGGTAAAGACACCACAATTGAGGGACACAGTGATGTGGATAGGGCAACTAGGTTCATTCAACAAATCCAAGAGATCCACCAGGCAGTACAAGAACAGCTTGAAAAGAGCCAAGCCAAATGCAAGGCAAGGCATGACAAGCATCGGATGGAGCATAGTTTCCAAGTTGGTGACCAAGTCTAGCTATATATCAGCAAGGACAGGATGCAAGGTGAAGGTAAAAAGCTAAAGCCTATCAGGTATGGACCCTTCAAGATACTTGAGAATATTGGTGAGAATGCTTTTTGCTTTGATCTACCAGCTTTTATGCACATCTACTCAGTTTAATTGCACATTGCTTGGGATTGTTTTAACCCTCACTAATTGAAGATCCCAAATAGTAGAGTCAATTGCCTTCTATTGATGACCTATTTCCTAAATATCATAATGAATTCTAGGAAGACACAGTTCTGGATAGGAACGTGAGGATGACGTTCAGAGGAGATGTTGAGTACCTTAGAGTAGGGCTCAAGGGTTCAAAGCCGAGCAGTGCAAAGCAAATAGAGATTGGACAAGTGAGACAATTGTAACCTCACTTGGTCAATGCTTGAAAACCAACTTTTGGTGGTCCAAAAGCTTTTTCAGTGGGAAGGCCGTGATCCAAATTGGATCCATGAAAAATTATGAAGCGCCATGACTGTATCAAATTGGGACAGACTTCGAATTTATCAACAAAGAGCTATCAGGAAGACCTCTAGAAAATGGCAGTTTGTAGTCAGCAAGGAACGATGAGGACCTCGGTCAAAGAGCGTTGACCGAGGCCCATGGACACCACACAGGAGGAAAAACTGGCACTTAGGAAGCCTGGATCAGGAAACAGAGACCATTTCTGATTGGAACAAAACCCCTCAAGAAGGAAAAGCCTTGAATGCTCGGTCGCATGGGAAGCTAGGAAACCATAGGGAAAGCGCTATGGCGAAAAGTGGGTCCTGCGCTCCAAAACTGGCAGTATATCGGAGGCACATTGGGGAAGTAAGTGGATCTGGCAGAAAACGAGAAATTCCATTCATCGCACGATGTGTGTCCAACATATGGGATAGAAAACTACCTGTCAACGCACGCTAACGGTCGAGCAAGTCAACCACATGAAATGAGCGAACATCATATGATCTAGGAGCTCTAGATTTGATGGCGGAGATTGCGCCTGATGGAGAAACCAGATTTGACAGGGGAATTAAGCTGTGACATCTAAAAGTCTGAAGTTTGATTTAACCACTGAGTTGGCGGATAAATCATTCCACAATGTAACTGAAATAGTAAACCATTGAGGAAGAGCTATCACAGTTTGTGAGAGGACATGTGGCCACCTCCCTCTGAGACATTGGCGATGACGCAGGGGCAAGGAACTCCAAGCGAACAGTAGCAAGCGATCCGAAGGGGCAGAAGAGGAAGTGAACAGTTAAGGACAAGTTGTATTTAAGCCATGAATAAATAGATAGAATAGAATAGAATAGAGGATGGTAAGGAAGAACTAGAGAGGAAAAATAGTGACAGAAAAGGCGAAAGAGACAGTGAAGCAAGAAGCAGAAAATAGAGAGTCGAGCTAACCTAAGGCAACATCAAGCAGACAGAACCAGGCTTGAGAGGTTCAAGTCATCCCTGTGAGGATATCTATTAGGAATTAAACACCATTGGACTCATCCCATTAAAGACCAGAGAGGTCGAGACTTGGTAAGGAAAGAGTTTGTGCACTCTAGTGGCTTGGGGAATCTAAGAACCACCCTACTAAGCATCCTCTATTTCAGGAGTCTCAAGTTGAGCTCCTCATTGTAAATTTCTGCTTTAAAGACACAATAAAAGAAGGCCACCACTAAAAGCTAGACCAGAGACATAGCCCTGAAGAATAAGGTGAACTCCTTATTAATGCGTTGTGTTTTTGTCTTTGCTTACTGTGTTTCCCTTATTGTTTTCCATTTTCCATTGTCTATGTATTTCGCAATTTGAATGATCCGTTGCCTAAAATAACATAGACACACACCAACACATGAGTCTGTAATACCTTCATTCATTATTTATTTAACTAAGATCACTCACGAGTGAATTTCAAATCATCTGCAAAAGAAGGCAGAAGAAAAAGATGGCTTCCTATATCCACCACTGCATCCCTGAGATAGAAAAGTATGCCAACCAATTGCAATGGGTGCAAAACACTTTAGAGGATAGTGATAATGCTGAAGTTGTTGTGGAAAACACATTAATTGATCTGGAAAAACAACTTGATGAGGATTCTTTCCTACAGGTTCCAGAACAGTTAGATAGGCCAGACTAGTCAACGAGGACAAAACCATCAGAGGTACCAGGGAAATCAATGGTGCCAGACCAATTAGACATACCAGAGAAATCAGACAAACCAGATACAACCATGAGCACCCCGCATTTGTACAGACTCCTCTAAATGAGGAGAAAAATCTAAAGAGAAATAGGGAAGGGGCCACCACTTCAACAAGAGAAACTTCACAAGCTTATGCAGAAACAAGCCAAGCTAAAAGACAAAGAGTGAATCCTATCTTTGAATAGGAATACATGGAGGAAACAACAGAGGTCACTAGTGGAGAAGGAAATAGGAGCAGGCTTGCCACTCCATCTCGAGGCATGCTAGAGCTTTCCACATCACAAACTCAGATGTTGGAAAGGCAGTAAATTATTGAAGTGTCTTCCTTCAGAATGCTTGTAGATAAGGACCAAGATATTAAGAAGAGATACAAAGAGATCAAGGCTAGGAATGAGAGGCTTAAGTCCCAAACATATGCAAAACATCTGAAGATGACCCCCAGTAATCAAACAAGGCTAATGTTATCCTTTGATGTCAAAGAGGGGAAAATGCAGATGACTTTCATCAAGCCAACCACTCAGTAGCCAAGGAAAACATCAGATTTTAAGAAAGTGGACTTTGAAGTACTGGCAAGGGATATTCATCCCATTGACTAGATTGAATTGCACAAGCAAATAGGGGAGATGATATACTCCACATTAATAGGGAAGGCCATTGCTACCCACCAATTACAGAACTCCCTGAGCAATATATCAGTCCAATTTCAGTTGGAGAAAAACTCCTCACGGGCTAAAGATAATAGAATTAAGTCCTTAGAGGACTTAGTGATTGAATTGGGACACGATCCCAAAGATGTAAAAGTTGTAGAGCAGCTGATTAAGAAGAAAATTGATGACATAGCTGCACTCAAGAAACATCTAAAGATACCCCAACCACATCACCCATAGACACAGGAAGTCTTAGAAGCACAACAAGGACATGAAGAGCTCATGGACATGGTCCTGAAGCTAAATGATCAACTCAAGGAGACAGAGAAGGAGTTGGAAACTTTAATTCAGTTGAAGCAAATTGACTTGGCCACAGCTTCTAGAACTATCATCCCCACAGTATCTACAACAGTTCCATCCACACTGGTAGCATCATTGGCACCCACAACTCCACCTACCCCAACATTGCCAGTAACAACAGAACCTATAGCAGCAACAGGTACACCGGGAGAGAATGCAACAAATTTAGTAAAATCCATGGAAGAGATGTTTATCTAGGCTACATAGATGAAGAGATTAAAGGAAAAGATAGAAAGTCTAGAGACTGATTGTAAACTTGCTCAACTCCAGCAAAAGGAAGAAACACAAAAAGCACTGAGAGTGGGTGAGAGAATCAAAATCTTGGAGAAGGATTTAAACCTACAAAAACCACTGGGACAAACCAAAGAAATGTTATGGGCCAATATCATTGACTCAATCAATTATATTTGGCCATCAATTCAATTTATATTTGAGTAGATAGAATTAGTGAAGGTAGCCACTGAAGCTATTAAAAAAGTAAGGGAAGAACTAGGGAATCAACCAGAGGATGCCAATTGATTCATCCATTTCTTAAACAACAAGAACATATATGATCTCCATGAGCTTAACATAGAAGATAGGACTGAGGCCATTCTAGATATTAGGAAGGTTCTTTCCAAAAGAAACCTTATGCTTGACCTAGAAGAGAAATGCCATAACATGTAGGTAGTCAATGACAGATTCATGGCTAAGTTTTAGATTTTGAGGGAGAAGGGTATTCCCAGTCCTATGGTCATAAATGACAAGCTAATGCCTTGGCTAGACTATAGTGATAGATTGGGGAAGTTGGCCAAGGAACAAGCCAGCTCTTTAGCTATTAAAGCTTTTCCAATAGGCAAAGAGTTATATGATACATTTGAAAATTTGTTTTTCCTTGAGCATGAGGTGAAACACTTGTTCCTCAATAAGCCAAATTTTACAAAGTACACAGAGGCCGATGAAATCTACAGAAGGTTGATGAATGTAAAACTGCCTAATGCAGAATGGTGGCAAAACATGATAGATTTACTTTAATAAATTTACATTAGAAAGTTACTACACAATAAATGAAGGCAACCAAGTGAAACAAGTGAAAGCATAGCAGCAGGGTCAAAGAGTATCAGTTGAAATATAAAAGTAAAGAAGATTCCAGTGTAGAAAGGCTACAAATATCAGTTAGCTTAAAGGGCTCCAACTTAACTAAAATAGCCAGCAATGCCACAATAAAAGGGAAAGCATGAAACAATTTAACATTTGTCTCTATCTTCATGCAAGAAGATATTCTTATTCCCTAGATTAAGTCTCAAGTTGTTTTGAGATATTTTGTAAATATTTTTATATAAATACTTCACATTTCAAAGTATGTAGGGTGGATTCCAAGACATTTCTATAGACTTTTTCTCTCAAATCAGAGTTCTATTGTATCAATGATTGGATTGACTTGCTAGATCAAGGAATAAGCATCAAATATTTTATAGGATTCTTGTGTAAAGCAAAATACAAATAAGTATTGTCCCATGTTCAATGTTGTTTTTTCTTATGTTTTTCCATAATATTTATTGTAAATTTCTAAAATATAAATGTATAGCATGGAATGATATTCTAGAAATTGCTTAAATGCACTCTGTCTTGACTGTTTTACATTCTGAATGTTTTCTCTTAAACTATCTTAGCTAGGTAATTGTTAACTGCTCCTTATCTTCCATAGTTTCTCCTCTGGTCTATAGCAAAGTATTCTTAATTTCCCTTTGCTCATAATCATCCTCTGCTCTTCATTCTGATCCTGGTCCAAGGATTCTTAAGTGCCCTTTCACTCTGGTTAGAATTACTTCACTCATTAGGCCTGAAGATTTTAATTTTTCTTTGCTAGCCCGCCCTGTGAACATTCCCTTTAATGATCTGGTCCAATTATGCTATCCATTCGTTGACTCCATATCCCAATGGCTTGAAGACATAGCTCTATCCATCTACTCCAAGAATTCTACCACCCAACTATAGAATCAAAACCAAAAGCCCATGAACATTAAGAATTAGCCTAAAATCCCATAAAAACAAAGCTAAATTATAAAGATAGAGCCCTATGTGGACTTAGGTTGGCTAGAGCCTAAGCCTAAAAGATTGGTTTGTGGTTACCTCGGTCTTTTCCTTCTTCTGATAACTTTTAGGGAAAAATTCTAAGTCATAACATCCTCAACTAGGGGGTTGTCTCTAGGAGCGACAACAAGACCCCATGTTAACGTTGGAAGTTTCATTTTTATGCACCCGTGAAATTTATTACAATGGAAACCACAAATTATGTTGTCAACAATTATATGCCATAGTTCTTCTAGGAGGTTATGTGCCAATGTTACACCTACAATCAACATTGTTATTAATGCAGTAGCCCAGGAATCTAGGGTTAGCCTAGTAATTATTAGTGGAGTTTCAATACACCACAACATTTCAGCACCAATAGTTATGGTATTATGATGGCCATGAAGTTACGTTGTATTGACCAATGGTTATGTAGTAAGGTCAGACAAATGCCAAGTTGCACGGTGGCCAGAGAGGAAGGCTTGAGAGAAGCAAATTTTGCCTATGAGCATCTGTGAGGATTGTACTGAGAGTTGGCTAGCTGTGAGAGCTAAGGGTTTGTATAATTCCTATGTATTTCCACCTTGTATGATAATACAGATAGAGTGGGGTTTTTAGTTGAGGGTTTCCCCAAACTAATTTTCATGTGTATTGTGCATTGATTTTTCTTCTTCTAGTTATATTATTTAGCTTGATCTTTAAGCTTCCACAAATTGATAGTAGAAGTAGGTTATAGTATTTTTCTTTGATTTATATTGCATTATCAGGTTAACCTACATTAGAATTTCTACATGGTATCAGAGCTGGATCTATAGAAATTTTTTACATGGTATTAGAGCTCAATTTGTAGAATTTTTCTACATGGTATCCGAGCTGGATTTGTAGAATTTTTCTACATGGTATCGGAGCTGTGAACAATATACTAAGAAGAGAATTCGAAGTTTGAAGTTCGGGGTTGTAGTGCAAATCAAATTCATATCATACTTCAAGGTTGGCCAATGGCATTCTATGGCTTGAGACTCGAGTATGCCTTTAAATTTAGCTCAAATTAGATAGCATGGAAAGGTAGAATGGAGGTTGTATTAGAAGACAATGGCTTGAAGGAATTCATTGATCAATAAATCCAAAATCCAACTTCAACTAATACACAAGAGTTGGGTGAGTGGAAGAAGTGTGTGGCAAAGGCGAGACGGATCATCCTTGAGGGAGTTTGAGACCATATTGTCTCGAGTCTCCATGGGAAGGACACTCAATTTTCAATGTGGAAGACATTAAAGAACCTCTACCAGAATAATAGTGACCAAAGGAAATTGGTGCTCAAGGATAAGCTTCGAAGAATCAAGATGGAGAAGGGTGATACTATTTGCACATATCTGAACAAGCTCACCACCTATAGAGATGAGCTTGGCAGTGTGGGAATAACTACTGCCGATGATGATATGGTGAGCCTCGCTCTCCTTGGCCTTCCAAAGAGTTGGAATAGCTACCATGACTCTATGAATAGAAGGGAGAAACTGCTGGAATGGGAATGACTGTGGTCAGATCTTATGCAAGAGGAGATCAGGAGGAGCACACGAGATGGTTCTTCATCCAATAATGATGATGAAGAAGATCTGGCCTTAGCAACTAAGGCAATATCTAGCCTTAGCAACTAAGGCAAGGAAAGGGAAGGGGAAGGCTTCCCATTCCAAATCAAATTCTTCTCATGGAGGGAAGAAGGGTGACATGTCTAAAGTGGGATGCTTTAATTGTCACGAGATGGGACATTACGTGACTAAATGTCCATTGAAGAAGTCCGAAGGATTGGAAGGTGAGGCATTAGCCTCTCAGTTCGAAATGTACTTTACCCCCATCGCATGCATGGTGTCATTGATGGGTTGTGTCTAGTATCTTGACAGTGGAGCCTCATTCGACATGACCGGTGATAAAAAATTATTTAGTGCCTTGGAGGAGAAAGACCTCAAGATGCGCATAGAGATGGGTGATGACGAAAGGTATAATGTTTCAGGAGTGGGCACGGTTGCTCTTCAGAGGGAGCATGGAGCTCCTATCACCTTGACAGATGTGAAGTATGTGTCTAGACTGAAGAAGAACTTGGTATTGGTCGCGATGTTGGAGGACAAAGGCTACGATGTTGTCTTCAGTAAACGAAAGGCATTCCTAAGACACATAGCCATGGGTCAGACCAAGAGGATATGGATTCGGGTGAAGAATATCTATAAACTAGAGGTAGATGATTATGCAGCATTCAGTGCGAAAGCAGAATCGGTGCAAAGCCAAGACATTGGCGAGTTGTGGCACAGGAAGTTGGGCCATTTTCATCATGGGGCTTTGAAGATAATGCAATAGATATATATATAGGACTTCCCAAAGGTAAACTTGAGCAAGTTGACACATGCAAAGGTTGTACCTTGGGAAAGTACACCAAGTCTTCCTTTCATGAT
>APFE031544003.1:21091-65300 GCA_000404065.3 Pinus taeda
TAGAATAATAAAAATTAAATTTAACAAGAATATTTTTGGTTTGACTCGGGGCATTAGGTCAGAATTAGCCGTTGGAGTCTCTGCACATACTATTTAACAAGCTAAGCTGGATTGGTTCTTCAACTTGTCATGACGATGAACCACACTGGTTGGTTCGAAACGCGTCGACAAAAGAATATTTATGTGATTTCGTCGAAAATTCTCTAAACAGGGAAAAATATAATTAAATTGGTTATACAATAAATTTAAATGTAATAAGTATAATTCAATTTTATTTACTTTTATTTGTTTATTAATGATGATGATGATGGTTAATGTTCACTGAGACCAAATTTTGGTCTATCGGACCTAAGGAAATGAATTATTTAGTTTGATTTAAAATTTTATTTCTATGCTCAAAAAGCTTGGAGAGAAGCCTCTCGAGCTCACTGTAATTTTGACAATGTAAAAGGCTAGGAATGTCAGTATTGTAACAAAGATTTTAAAACTATGATCTAATGTGGTTGTACGCCGGCCACTCTAGGAGAAAGTGATTTTCATCCTCGATGTTCGTATTCTCACAAAGATGGCAAAAACTTTCCATCCATGGCATTTTAGGAACTGCCCAACGACCCGTTTCACTATGGAGCTCATGAGAGTTCGTTCTAATCTTAGCTAATAATAATAATAATAATAAAATTAATTTAATTTTAGTTGTTTCTTATTCTACTGATTTTTAGTAACTAGAAAAAAAAGGATAAATGAACAAACCTCATGGGGGAAAATTAAGAAAAATAAAAACTGAAGGGAGGAGAAGGAAAAACGAAAGGAAGCTAAGAGGAAAGCGCTAGAATCTGGCAACTACCGATTTTCCAACTGTCGTCCCTATTATTAGTGCCTAAATCTACCTTAGGCTGAGAAAGGTAGGATCTAGGATAACATCAAACCACTCTTAACCTGGTAGCTAGCCCTACCAGGTCGGGAGAGGGATCTCTCCTGGTCATTCACATCAAAATATGATCAATGAGGCTTGAGATGACTGATGTGAAGACTGATTTTAGGCTAGGTATGTGTGCAGAAGAGTTTGGTTGAATTTGATGATGTTTTGTTGGCTCAAATGGAAAGGTAAATTTGAGTCTGGGGAATGGGGCTCAACTTTGCAGAGATCTCTATGGGGCAAGGTAGGAAACTAATTTGACACTTCAAATTAAATGAAATGGAGAGATTTAGACAGGTGAGGAGTTGAAGAGGGCGAGAAATTCTCAAGAATCCTCTTCAAACAACTGAAAACGTAAATAACTAAACAAACCCTAGGTAGAGCACTGCAATTTCAATGGATTCTACCTTTATCCTTATTTTCTTTAGTTAAGATGAAGCAAGAGAGATGATGGCATACATAAAACACATGTAAACTTACAATTACAAAAGGAAACACAATACCAAAGCAAGATGCCACAGGAATCTCATTAAGTGTTGCAAACCCTCATTTATTCCTTAGCCAAATTGCTGAAATGTGTATACAATGAAGCTCCAAGCTTTCCCAAAAGTCCAACCATGCTAATGACTAAAAAATTACAAGATATAGGCAACCAACAACTCTTTCTAGTCTCTAGCAGTCGAGCTCATAAGTTTAGGAGTTGTTCCAACAAATTCTAAATTGAGAACTAAAAAGTAGGTAGTGGAACAACTTGCCTCTAAAAACTAGGGAACTGATTCATTTAGTTGCAAGCTACCTTTTCATGGATGAATCTACCTTTATGAGTGAAAATTTAGCATAATTACATCAAGATCCATCAAATTACATTAAATTACATCATGATTTTGACATTTAGAAGGAGAAAAGTCAAACTGTCAAGAAACTAGATGAAAAACAAAGTATTTTTGGTCAAACTGAGCAAAATTCCTCCAATGCGCCGCACTGATTTCCCTATGCATAACGCATTTTTACAGCTGATTTTGGAGGCCTTCTCGGTGTCCAAATTTGCTCCAAGTGGGCTTGTTAGAAAGGTTTTCCTGTCTACTTTCTAGCACAATTGGAATTTTTGAATTTGGCCTCCATTTACCCTCCAAAAGTGAGTTCTACCAACATTTCTTCTTGTGTGTCCAAAAAGGGGCAGAAAGGTCATTTTTGAGGTGTGTTCGACCTTTTTGGAAGCTCAAAACCTGTCAAAATTTCTTGGCCATTTGTAGGCATGCATATTTTTTCATGACAAATCCAAATATGCTGAGTTATTTTCAAAAGGAAGTCTCCATCAAAAGCGAGCGCAAGGTGGCGCGGTGCATTGGGCAGAAAAACCTGTTTTTTGTGCCAAAAATTCCAAAATTGCAAAAAGTGTCCCAAATTTTTTGAAATTTGGGCTGAGTGTTCTCCATTAAGCGCTATGTTGGGCCAAGGAATACTTAGCTAAGATCTAAAGTCTATCTTGCTCTTTTCGCTTCCTCGATGTCTTCTTCAACTTGGCCTTCAAGTTCCTGATTCTTGCCTTGCAACTTTTGTTTTTTGCCAAGTAATGGTAGGCCATGTGCCTCAACATAGTTTTCTCCCTGTTGGCCTTCTCTAGAATCTTTTCCAAGTGGATATTAGCTCTCTCAAGCCAAGACTCATGATCTGCATTGATTTCTTATTCAAGTAGTGTGAGCTTCACTTTCCTCCTCTTGGCAGCTTGTCAGTTTTCGCGTTCTCCGGTGTCAAGGTGAATGTCACACCTACTAGAGGGACTTGGCCGTTATGAAGATGGAGCACAAACAATCTGGCCAACTCATGATGGTACTGGACTTCCTCTACCATCTCACAGAATTAATAACAAGATTGGTGTTGAAAGCATGTGACAACAAGAGGACAGGCCTGCAGCTCGACAAGTGAAGTAGGCTCCTCTCGTATAGGTTTACCAACCTTGTGAAGTCTCCTTGGTGCATGCACTCCTCTAGAAGAATCATTGAGTGTCTCCTCATCTCGGTCATAGGAAGGATTAGACTCCATGTTTTCCAATATTTGAGTTTTCTTAGATGGTATGAAGAGATTTATGTTGTCTTTAGGTTTTGCTGCCAAATGTATGAGGGACTATGGAGGGAATGTGTATGAGGGGTTTTGGGAATGTTTCTGACAAGTTTTTGGGGAATAGGAGGTTTAAGGAATAGTATTTATGCTCTTGGGACAACAATTAGGGTTTGGTAATTTGTAACTAGGCTTTGGGATAGTGGGGTTAGGGATTTAGAGTTAGTAAACTTAGGGATATGGGGATTAGGGAATGAGTTGATGAAACTCAAAAATAAATGAGGGAATCAAAGAGTGAGGGAGTGATGGAGTGGACTTCGCAGCAAAAACACAAATTATAAACCCTAAACAATTTTTTTTGACCAAAAAATTCAAGGAGGTAGGGTTTCAAGTTTTTCTCATTAAATCACCATAAACATCCAAAGACACATATTCATTAGCATTGGAAGAACATTTGACTTACTTGGAGAGGTTGCAATCGAGAAAATTTAGCAATTGGATGAATTTCATGGGTGAAATTAGGCTTGTAGCTCTATGCTTCGCACCAAAAACCCAACGCACCATGCCACTTCAATGCGTCACACCTGTTCAAAATTTACATTGCAGAGCGCTGCCCAATGCGTCGCGCCCTTTCAATGCACCGCGTCCCAAACCCAATGTGTCATGCTTTTTACAGGAGACTTTTGGAGGCCTTCTCGGTGTCCAAATTGGGCGCAGAATAGCTCGTTCAAAATATTATTGAGTCTACTTTCCAACCCAACTTGAATTTTTCAATTTGGAGTTCATTTGCCCTGTCAAAAATCAAATCTCCCAAGACTGGTCAAAATGTGCAAAATGAGACTGCCTCAAGGTAGAGTGCTGTTGCTATCAACTTTTGAAGGTCTTCCTCAACTCCAAATTGAGCTCATGATAGCTCATTTTAAAGATCTTTGTTTCTAGTTATCATGTGACTCATCAAGTAAGTCATTTGGCCAACCAAGCTAGGAGAAATCTTGATTTTCGCAAGGTCACTTCAGAGGTGCACCAATTCTCCTAAGGCAACTGTATTTTTGACATTTCTCTAAAACCATGACACCTGTGTAAAAAGTGAAGGAGGTTTTTCTTCCTTGGCCTATTTTGGATAAAAATGTCTCTCAGTTTTTCCAATTGATCTTTTCTTTCTTAGAAACATCGTTAGAGTAAAACCTATCCCAATGTGTGGAACAAGGGATTTGTCGAAATGAAGTGAAATAAAGGGGATAAGGGGCTTCTAAATTATTGAGAAAATTTTGAGAAGTAGCTAGGAATGTTAGGAAGTAGGGGAAAGTGGAATTTCAAAGATTGAGTGAGGGGAAGGGGTCCAAAATGGCAAAACATAGGCCTAGCCTAGAAAATTGTCAAACTATAGCAAGAAACTAGGGTTTGTGCGAAAATGAGGAATTTGAGGGATATCAGTGATGGGAAGTGTTTAATAAGGTATATTAAGGATAGGAGAAGGTGTATGAACATCAGGATACAAGTTTTTCCGATGATTTGACCATCCAAGGTAAATTACCTTCAAAACCCTAGGAGAGGGAAATGAACCTTACCTAGGCACAACTTAAGCATGAACAAGGTGTAAAATGACCCATTGGAACTTGACATGATGATGAAAACCCTCTGAATGATGGTACACTCAGCTGAATGGTGACATGGACCGAGATTTGGGCAACTCTGAAAGGAATGAAAGAAAACCCTAGACCTAATACCTAGTGACCAAATTTTACTTGAAGACTGACTGAAATGACAAAATTTGACCTTGACACCTTAAAATCAATTTGTAAGAGCATGTTTGATCACTGGAGGAAGGATGCAAAGACTGAGACTAATACCTATTAAGATTACTAGGATGTCCTTCAATTTCAATGGCTTCCCTAAATTTATGGTGATGAAAGTGAGAAATATTCGCAATGACCTTCACCTCCTCAATGCATATATAATGATTGGTCTTCTCAGCATGTTATGCTAAGGCCGAAGAGTGGGTCCTTTGATGAAATATTTTCTTATGTTGTCAAAATGACTTCAATCAAACCTATTTTAAGTTTAATGGTAGTAGAATATTTGTATCTCGAGTAGTTATATGTAAAGACAATGTTAGGTCCCTATAATACTATTGTAGTCCACTTATTGTTATTGTTAGCATAGCCCCCTTATTGTTAATGTAGCCCCCATAATGTTATTGTTGTGTCCAATAGAAGCCCACTATAGTTGTTATTGTGCCCTTACATTATTATTGTTATGTAGGCTTTGATTATATTGTGACCCCTTAGAATCCTATATATAGAAAGGAGGTATTGTCATTTGTATCATCCAAAAGTTGTTAATTTATGTGATGTAAAGGAGTTTTCCCCCTTGAAGACGATGAATTTCAAGTCATTGATCGATCTTTTCTTCTATTCTGAAATCTGGTTACATAGCATTTGGTATAAGAGCTTTTGATTTTAGGGTTTCACTGTTTCAAACAAGTCATCTTGAAATTTTTGCTATAATTCTTTTTCTATGATGATTCAGAAGTTGAAATTTTGACCACATAGAGTAGAAATCTTGGTGAAATTTGTGTAGAAATTTCAGATCTTTTTTCGCCATATTTTTTGAGATATGGTCCAAATAATTTAGGGTTTTTGCAGGCTCCTGAATTCAATCTCAAATAGGTGACCTAGGGAAAATCATCATAAATTTCTCTCTGAGCATTAGATTTGAATTTTGGAAAAGGTAACTGATTCAAACAGACTTCATTTTTTTTGTATTATTTTTAGGACCGAAGGTCACAACTGCGACATGTGGCATTTTTTACAAATTCGCTATATTGAACCAGTCTATAATCAGGTCATCGTGGGAGGTTGGGCATAACCCTTTCTTGAAGAATCGAATATTGGTATGAATCATGGGGTTGGAAATAAGACTCAAAGTAATACCATAGGACAAAATGTTAGACCTTGGAGATATGAAATTACATAGATACAATCGTTTCAATATCAAACTCCTAAAATAAAGAACAAATGTGTGTATTTTTTTTTTAATTTTGCATAACTTTTGTTTGAAAAATTAGTTTGAAGTGATTCAAAGGGAATAGTGAAGCATAGATATCATTTATTGATTTAAAAATGCCTCGAAACAAACAAATGGTAACACCTAGTAAGCAACCAGAAAGATCCACTATGACGCATGAAGAAGAGGAAGAAATGAAACATGATATATAAAAATTACATGACCAAGTATAACAAATTTATCTCTTGCAAAGAGTAACAAAAAATGAACTAGAAGCTAAGATGGATGGTTTAGAAGAAAAGGTAAAAAGTAACATGGAAGGCTTGAAGGATGCTTTAAAATCAGATATGGGAGTTTTCAAAGTAGACATGGATGCAATAAATGTCAAATTGGAAGGGTTGACAAAGTCATTGCAAGAAAGGGTTCCCAGTGGTGACAAGGTAATCCATGAAAATCATGATGAGGAAAAAAAGAATATGAATTATGATTTTAGAGACTCCAATGTTGGGTTTAAGACTCACCACATTCCAAATATCGACATGAGGAAGTTTGATAGCAAGGATCTAGTAACATGGATACGAAAAATAGAGCAATTATTTGATTTACATGATGTGCCACACACACAAAAGGTACGCATTGCATTTTTATATTTATAACAAAATCAGTTTGTGTGGATCAATGGCGTTGTTCTCATAAATCAATTGTTACTTGGACAATTTTTGCTGAAGAATTGGTAGCACATTATGAGGATACAAAGAGAAATACCTTCTTTAATCAATTGATAAATCTCAAACAAAAGGGTTAAATGGTGGAGCGTATTGAGGACTTCAAAATTGAATATCAAGGTAAATGATATTCTAGAGGAGCATATTATTGATGTCTTCATAGGGACTTTAAAGGATAACATCCAACATTAGGTTCACCTTTAGGAACTTGATTCATTGGAGAAGGCATTCAAGGTGGAAAGAAAAGTTGAAAGAAAAATTATGGCAATAAGGAAGTCTACCACTCAAAACTATAAAGATGAAAGTGTTTTCTGTCCTAGCCTCCCACAACCTATAAGGTTGACACCATACCACTGGAGGAAAAAATATCAAAAGGGCTTTGTTACAATTTTGATAACGAATATAGTAAATGTCATAAGTGTGTTGAGAAGAAATTATTCTACATAGATTGTGAAGAGGAGGAAGAGAACGAACAAGAAACATCAAAAGAAGAGGTTCTACACTCTTGTAATGCATTGGAAGGAATTACCACTCCTCAAACTCTCAAATAGAAGGATATATCAAGAAAAAGAAGGTAATAGTGTTGATTGACTCTAGTAGTACCCTTAATCTTATTCATTATAAGACAACCAATTAATTGAATTTCTTTCTATATCCAACAATAGAGTGTCAAGTGATGGTTGCAAATGGAGGAACATACATTTCTCAGGGAAGTGTCATAATATCAATCTAACCATGGGAGAATATGTATTGAATAGTCCAATGCTTTCCATTTTAATGGGAGGTGCTGATGTTGTATTAGGAGTCTAATGGTTACAACCTTTGGGGACAATAACTTTTAATTTTCAAGGGATTTACTTGAAATTTTCCTGGGAAGGAAAGGAAATTGAATTAAGGGGAATTATATGGAAACCAAGGAAGATAATCAGCGCTAATGGCATGAAAAAAATTGGAAGAAAGAACAACAAGGCATAATTGCACAATTATGCTCACTAGATGTTAAAACATCAAAATCATCCATTTCTCCAAATATCCAAACAATCTTGGACAATCATTCCATGGTATTTGAGACTCCCAAAGGCATCTCGCCTATTTTTTATCATGATCATGCTATTCACTTGATTCCAGGAAGTGTTCCTCCAAACATTGGGCCTTACAGATATCCCTATTCCCAAGAGTGAAATTGAATTTATGGTTGTAGAAATGCTAGAGGATGATATAATTAAACCTAGCCAAAGTTATTTCCTTGCTCTAGTAGTATTGGTGCATAAGAAGGATGAATCATGGCATATGTGTCTGAATTATAGGGAGCTCAACAAGCTCACTATTAAAGATAAATTTCCCATTCTTGTCATTGATGAATTGTTGGATGAATTACATGGAGCAATTTACTTCACCAAGCTAGATCTTTGTTCATGATATCATCAAATTAGAATGAAGACTAAAGACATTTTGAAAACAACATTCAGAATTCATGAAGGCCATTATGAATTATTGGTCATGCCTTTTGGCCTTACTAATGCACCTTCCATGTTTCAAGGTCTGATGAATTCCATTTTCAAACCCTTCCTTAGAAAATTTCTGTTAGTATTTTTTGATGATATACTAATGTATAGCAAGTCTTGGAAGGATCATGTTCAACATGTTGATAGGGTGCTCAAACTATTGCAGGAGAAATAATTATATGAAAAAACATCCACAGGTTTTTTTGGAGTACATGAGGTGGAATATTTGGGTCATATTTTATCTCATGATGGTTTTAAGGTAGACCATAACAAAATTAAATCCCTTAAAGAATGGAAAATCTCCACAACCCTTAAGCATCTTCAAGGATTTCTCAGGTTGACAGGGTATTATCGCAGTTTTGTTAAGAATTATGGGAGAATAGCAATGTCTCTAACAACATTACTAAAGAAAGATGCATTTTCTTAGACTCCATAAACAACTATGGCCCTTGAACATCTTAAAGAGGTAATGTGTCAAGCACTGGTCTTAGCTACAACAGACTTCACAAAAACCTTTATTGTGGAATGCAATGCCCCAGGAATTGGAATTGGTGTTGTTTTAATGCAAGAAGGAAGAACGATTACTTTTGAAAGTCATCCAATAAAAGGAAAGTATTTACACAAACCTATTTATGAGAAGGAAATGTTGGAAATTCTACATGCTCTAAAACAATGGCAACCTTACCTAATGGGAAGACACTCAAGGTAAAAACTTATCATGATAGCTTTAAATAATTTTTGGAACAAATATTATCTTCTAAAGAGTAGAAAAAATGCATCACAAAAATGTTGCGTTATGAATTTGAAATCATCTACAAAAAAGGGAAGAAAAATGTTGTTGCAAATTCACTCTCAAGAAATGATGAAGATGTGGAAGCATTTCTTTGTGCCATTTCTATTATCCAACCTGATTGGATAACTAAAGCAAGGGATGAATGGAAGAATGATGAAGAGGCATGAAAACTCATTCAAAAGTTGCAACAAGATCCCAGTACATATGATACATTTATCTAGAAAAATAGTTCATTATGGTACAAAGATCACTTATATCCATGTAAGAATTCTCAACTCAAACAAAATATTATTTTGGAATTGCACACCTCCCCCTTATGAGGGCACTCATGATTTTTAAAAACTTACCATAGGGTCAAGAAGGATTTCTTTTGGGATGGCCTTAAATATGATATTAAGAAGTTTGTGGCATAAATTTTGGTTTTTCAACAAAATAAAGTTGACACAGTTAGGACCTTGGATCTATTACAACCTTTAGCCATTCCAAGTTAGCACTGGGAGGAGGTCTCAATGGATTTTATCACAGGTTTACCCAAGTTCAAAAGAAAGTTTCGTCATGGTGGTAGTTGATAGACTTACCAAGTTTGCACACTTTTGTGCATTATCTCATACATTTAAAGCCAATATAGTTACTACTGCATTTATGGAAATAATTGAAAAGCTACATGGAAACCCAAAGATTATTGTAAGTGACAAAGATCCCATCTTCACATGAATTTTTTGGACGAAATTAGTTTCTTGTCTTGGTACTCAATTAGCTCATAGCTCATCTTATCATCCTCAATATAATGGGAAAACTAATATAGTGAACAATGGGTCAAGTGGTTACCTCTGGCTGAATGGTGGTATCACACTTCCTTCCATACTACAACAAAATGACCACATTTATGACATTTTATGGATATCACCCATCGTCCATCATGTCATCTTTAAGAGAAAATTATAAGGTTCTAGCAGTGGAATATCACATCAATCATCAACAAAAAGTTCCTCAATTCTTAAAGGATAACCTCACTCTGGTGTAAAATCAAATGAAACAACAAGCAAATCAACATTAAAATGAAATAATTTTTGACGTAAGTGACTGGGTATTTTTACAACTACAACCATACAAACAAATGCCCCTCAAGCAAGCTAAGAAGGATAATAAATTATCACCCAATTACTATGGTCCTTACAAGGTGTTGCAAAACATTAGTACTATAGCATACCAATTGGAGATCCCTGCATCTTCTCAAGTACCCCCAATTTTCCATGTTTCATGCTTAAAGAAGGTTATCAGTGACAAGGTCCCAGTTCAAAAAATATTGCCAGAACTTGACGAAGAAGGAAAATCATATTGGAGCCTGAAGTAGTCACAGAAACAAGAACATGAAAACTACGAAATTGATCATTTTGAGAGTATCTCATTAAGTGGAAGAACTTACCCACTGAAAATTCCACCTAGGAGGATGAGAATTTTGTACAAAAACATCCATAACTACTCAAGCATTGAGGAAAAAACTTTTTTTGAAGGAGAGGGGCATGTTATGTCCCTATAATACTAATGTAGCCACTTATTGTTATTGTTAGTGTATCCCCCTTATTGTTATTGTTAATGTAGCCCCCATATTGTTATTCTTGTGCCCCATAGAATCCCACTACTGTTATTGTTGTGCCCTTATATTATTGTTTTTATGTAGGCCCTAATTATATTGTGACCCCTTAGACTCCTATATATAGAAAGGAGGTATTGTAATTTTTAACATCCAAGAATTTTTCATTTATGTGATGTAAAGGAGGTTTCCCCCTCGAAGAGGCTGATTTTCAAGTCATTGATCTATCTTTTCTTATTTTTTTAGATCTCGTTGCATAACATACAAATTTTGTCCATGGGGACTTGGAGGAAGATATTTCTATGCGAAAACCACAAGGATATGAGGTCAAAAGGAAGGAAAACCTAGTATGCATATTGCAAAAGTGCTGGTATGTTTTAAACCAAGTTCTAAGGTCATGGTATTTGAATTTTGATAGGTTTATGAAAAAAAAAGGTTATTATCATTGTTATTATGATCGCCATGTTTATTTTAAGACACTAGATAATAGAAACTATATCATATTTTTATTGTATATAGATGGCATATTTGTTGTATAGTCTAACATGCATGATATAAATGTGCTCAAAATAAAATTAGCTAATTCATTTTCTATGAAGGATTTGGGTGCTGCAAACTAAATCCTTGGTATGATAATAAAAAGGGATAGGAAAAATAATAAATTAACATTGTATTAGAGTGAGTACATAGAAAAGGTGTTGGAAAGATCTAAAATGAAAAATGAAACCAACTAGTACACCTTTGACTGAAAATTTTGAAATTGACTAAGGAGATTTGACCCAAGAATGGAGATAAACTACATGCCCAAGGTTCCATATTCATGAATAGTTGTCATATTGAATTATGTGATGTTGTGCACAAGGACATATATTACACATGCAATGGGAGTTTTGAGAAGATATATGAATAATCCGGGTAAAGAGCATTTGAAGGTAGTAAACTGGATTATCAAGTATTTGAGAGGTACTAATACTCATGAATTATGATTTGGAGGTTCAAACACTATTCTGTAGGGATATGTTGACTAAGATATGATAGGTGCTCTAGATGGAAGGAATAACAACATGTATTATTTTTTAATTGTAGGTGAGATTTCAAAATTGCAAGGAGTTGTTGCACTTGCAAAAATAGAAGTAAAGTATGTTGCTACTACCTAGTTTAGTAAGGACATGATTTTCTTACAAAGGTTCATGGAGGATTTTGGAAAGAACTCATCCTTTCAGCCTAATGCTAAGCATATATATATATCAGGTAGCATTTCATACAATCAATTTTGGAAGAGGGATAGTTGAAGCTAGGAAAGACACATACTACCTAGAATCCTATAGACATGTTAAAAAAGGAAATAACCAAGGAAAAAATTATTTTCTGCTAAGCTTCAGTTGGCCTTCAAGCATGACGACGAAGATGAGAAAATATCTAGGTCCAAAGTTGAAGCATAGTAGCAGGTGCAGTAACAGTGGAGTTACTATAATCAATCTCCAAGTGGGAGATTGTTGGTTGTGGATCTTGATTATCTACCTGATTTATAGGTAATACTTTTAGCCACATTTGGACCCGAATGCTTGAAGGGGGTGTATGGTATATTTCTCCCCTACTATTGTCTCTAGGGGGTCCCCCATGGAGGGGGTTTTGGGGAAACACCTTGAAGAGAAATTTTTGGAAAAATTGCCTTGTAAAATATTAAAAATTTCAGAGTCAATTAGGACCATTCATTATTAGGTCAAAAATTTGATAGTAAATGCCATGTTTTTTTTTTGTCAAAGGAGCCTTTATTTTTATGAGCGAATTGTATTGCAACTATATATTATTGAGGTAACATTGTAATTAAGAGAGAGAGGATATTGCGTGAGAGAGAAGAGGAGGTTGTAGTGAATCTGTTGTAGGTTTTGAACCCTTCATTTTGTTGGACAAAATAAAAGGAAGGATTGACTATTTCTCCGTGGACATAACCCAAATTGAGTGAACCAAGTATATTTGTGTCTCCTTTGTATTGTTTCATTCTACGTTCTATTTATGCATTTATTTTATTGCTCTTTGATTTTATTGCCATTATGTGGGGTTAGAAGGATTCTATATGTCAATGAGTCTCAATTCTTCAATTTCAAGATAATATTGGGTAGGGGAACCAATAATTATGCTAACTTTCTTTCTTTAAAACTAATTCTATATATTTCTATTGGAGGAGTTTCTAAACTCTAGGTATTTGGTGATTATGTGGTGGTGTTCAAATATATGAGGGACTTTATAATGTGGACAATATTTCTTTTAGATCCATATTTGAGGAAGTAGTGAGGTTTAAATCCATTTTTACTTCAATTTCATTTGACCATGTGTAGAAAGAATGCAATGGCGAATTAGATTTTCTTTTTAAAGAGGGTCTCCAACTAGTTCAAGTGTATGGTATGTTATGGAACCCAAATATGGATATACATCTAAAATTTCCCTCTTCGTTTTGAGCATTTTTTTTCTTTATTCTAACCATAATTATATTTTTTAAGAGGAATTATGGCATCAATTCATAATGTAAGAGCTATTAAAGGCTTCATGAATTTTTTGTTACTTTTCTTTGATGGAATTATGTATTTTATTTTAGAAGATTTTGAGATTTGTATAGAGGCATTTATATAAAAACTTCATGCATTCTAAATGATAGACTCTTAGAAATTTTGTATAGGAACTATATCATGTTTAAGGCCTTAACTCATTTTATGTTTATGATGTAAGTTGACTCCCAAGGAGGATCTTGAAATGTCAAAGCATACACAATTTTTTATATGAATGAAGCTTACAAATTTTTTTACTTTATTTCAAATTTTAGATTTTAATTTTATTTCATTTTTAAGAAAAAAAATCATATCTCTAACGAAGATTATTCTTGAGTTTTCAAAAATGGTAATGGAAACTAATGTGTTATGAAAAACTATCATGATTACATAGTATCCAACATCTAGATTTCAATCCATCCCTAAAAATCGAAATGTATCACTACTACAATTCAATCATATTTCTACCTTTTCTAATGTCAATTTCATATGTTATTCTTTTGTGTGTTTATTTGAGTTTTTTGTGTGTAAAATAAGACATTGCATCCTAATGTTTATAAATAAACACCAAATATTAAAAATGTTGTAAAGTTAACAATCTCGATAATTTTCCATGTGCTTTTAAATTGGAAAGATCCTATGCTATGTGTTCTATACCTATAATTGGACAATATAAGGGGACTAGGTTGTTTCTTACATAACTCTCATGCTTGTTAAATTTGAGTTGTTTCACAAAGTGAAGTTAGGTTTCCTACTTATTGGATACGCTCATGATCAGATTGATCAGATGTTTAGTAGATTTTCTATCAGCTTGAAAAGAAAGAATACATGGACAATTAATAACTTCAAATGTATAATACATAGTACTACAACCCTATACTGGTTGTTTGTATTTGTGTCTAAATTGTAGATTTTAGAAGGTATTTATGGTGATACATAACATGATCAGTATTTGTAAAGTGTGAAAATGGTTACAGTTTGGTCTTTATAAATATGAAAGTAATTTGATTCTTGATATTGTAAAAAAAAATAAAATTATTATTATTATTAATACATGCTTTCATGCTCAAAGGATTTTATTTTAGAGGTAAAGTACCCATTGAGTGCATCTAGGGTTTGTCCTAGTTCAATAAGTCAAAAGAGTTATTGTCACAAGTTAAAGACCCCATTGGGCATATTGTAACTTGTGAAGAAAATTACCTTTGTCTTTAAAAGTGTCAAAAAACCCTTCAAGAGCAAGTCGGCTTGGAAATTGGGAAGTCAACGTATTTTGAGGAGCCAAGTCCACCTTTAGAATCCTATATAAAGAAGGGAACTCGATCGCCTTGGAAGGCATTCATTCACTCACTCATCCAAGTAAAAAAGAAGAGAAAGAAGGAAAAGAAGAAAGAAGAGGATGAAGAAGACTTGTATTTGGGCTATTTCTCTCCCACACGTGTGATGGAAGGCTAGGGTTTCTACTATTGGACTAGGGTTTTTCTTCTGTAAGTTAAATCTTGAAGGAAGAAGAGAAAGAACGTCATTGAAGGTCACATTAGGTCATCCTCAAGAACCAACAGAAAGAGAAACCCAAGAGAAGGTTTGAAGAAGCCTTGGGAGGTTATAACAAGCTCACACATGTGGCAACAACTACTGCTGGTAGGGTTGAAAATTTTGGACCTATAGTAGAGGCTGAAAATTCTGAAGCTGGGGGTCGAAGTTGTGCTGCTGGAAGAGATTTGATTGGGTTTGACTTGAACAAAGGAATCACATCATCTGGAATGGTTGTACTTGGTCTTGGAGGGTATTGGTCTTGGTTTAGAGGTCTTGGAATTCATCAATTGAATAATCTATAAGAAGATAAGATATTTTCAGGTTTTCCTCTCAAGTGGAGAGGTTTTGGCCCTGGATTACAACCAACATTCTGTGTTCTTGTGTACTATTTTTCTTCTTGTCTTAGACCTGTTTGATGATACAAAAACATAATAATAAGTGAAGAAGCTAATAAGTAGGAAAAAGTAAAAAAAAAAAAGACATCACAAGCAGTTATCAAGAAAAGATAAATAATCCTAACTATTGCCCTATAGATTTCTCAGCATGGTATCAAAGTTGAGGTTGGATGAGGGCATAATGAACATTTCTACTACATTGAAGAAGTTCCTTAAGAAATTTATGAATATGGAAATTTGACTCAAGAATGGCATCAAATAAGTATGGGATCTCCTATTTTCTTCTAAGAAGGAAGTGACCAAGACATCTACAAAGAATGAAGGATTATTCTCAACACTCACTGACACATTTCAAGATGAGAATATTTGGGTAATCAATAGTGGAGAATTAAGGTATATGATTTGTCAACATAAGAAATTGAAGAAATTATCAAAAGGGAAGTCCTCTTACTCCGTAGAACTTGGTGATAATTAAAGCTACCTTGTGAAAGGAATTGGATCAACTTTGATTGAGCTAGAAAATAGAGGAAACATTCATCTCAATAATATCTTATTTGTTCCCATTTTGCACAAGAATTTATTTTCCATTTCATGCTTAGAAGACAAGGGTTATAAATTTGTATCCATTGATGGAAATGTTTTAGTATGGGGTAAGAACTCAAGGGTAGAAGATGCTAGAATCATTGGGATTTGTGAAGGAAGACTCTATATTGATAAATCACCTCACTCGAGATTTGATTCAAATTGAAGTTAGCCCATGTGAACTTTGGCATAGAATATTTTTTCATCTCCACTAAAAAATCTTACCAACCCTAAATTCAATATTAAATTGCATTCCCGAAGCGAAAGAATATCATGAAGGAATTTGCAAGGGCTGTGCATTGGGAAAGAACACTAAGAGACCATCTGGAACTGTGCTTCAAGGTAAAAAGAAATTTTAGATCTTATTCATTATGATGTTTATGGTCCTATGACTCCAATTCACTTGGAGGTCATCTATACTATGTCACATTTATAGATTACCATTCAAGGAAAAATTGGGTTTACTTAATGAAATCCAAGGATGAAGTCTTTACCAAATTTCAAGAATTCAAAGCTGAAGTAGAGAACCTTACAAAAAGGAGAATCAAGATATTGAGATTTGATAATGGATGAGAATATACTTCAAAATATGCCTTTTGTAAGGAGTTTGGGATTAAGAGGGATTTGATAGTCCCATATAATCCTGAGAAAAATGGAATTGCAAAATGAAAGAATCAATCCATTTGAAGAAAATGTGAAAGAAATGCTACATGATAAATATTTGCAGAAATTCCTCTTGGGTGAAGAAACAAATACAATTGTATACATACAAAATCTAAGTCCCCATAGGTCACTATATAACTTGACTCCTAAAGAAGTATTCATTGGGAAGAAACCAAGTGTAGATCATCTCCGAATTTTTGGTTGTCCTGTTTATAATCATATACCAAAGGAAAAGAGAAAGAAGTTGGATCCATCAGGCATGAAGGGAACATTTGTTGACTACAATAATTCTTTAAAGGCCTATAGGATATACATAAAAGAAGGACATCGAATAGAAGTTGGTAAAGACGTGATATTTGATGAAACTATTACATTCAAGAAATCAAAATATCTCCCTATGGATGTTGATGATAAAGAACTTCCGGTATTTGAAGAGGAAGTTGCTAAGGAGGAAGAAGAATCAAATCATGAAGATGAAGGTCCCAGTGAACCTATACAACCTATGGTAATTCTCGAGACTAGAAAGATACCTAATTGGTTGAAATACACCCTATTAGATGCATAGGGTCATGGAGAAACTAAAGGCACATTTAGAGAAAGTGAGAAGCCCAAAAGATATTTAGGGTACACAACATATATGAACAAATTAATAGAAGTAGAGCCATCCACTTTTGAGGAAGTTGTCAGTCATTAAGGATGGAAAGATGATATGAACAAAGAATACCAATCGATAATGAAGAATGGGGTATGGGAGATCATACCTAGGTTTGAAGATAAGTTTGTAGTAACTTGCAAGTGGTTGTACAAAATTAAACATGTGGCAGATGGAAGTATTGACAAGTATAAGGAAATATTTGTGGCTAGGGGCTTCTCTCAGCAAGAAGGCATCGATTATGAAGAGACATTTTCTCCAATAGTAAGGTATACAACTATTCAATCATTAGTCTCTTTGGCAACATCGATGGGATAATATATACATCAAATGGATGTTATGACTGCATACCTGAATGACACAATTGATGAGGAAGTCTATATAGAGTAACCCTCGGGATTTGAAGTCAAAGATATAGAGGCATATGTTTGCATGTTGAACAAGGCAATATATGGCCTTACGCAAGCACCAAGGGCATCACATGCAAGGATGTATGCATATCTTCAAATATTGGGCTTCACAAAAAGTTCTGATGATACGAACATTTAATTCAAGGTTGTAAAAGGTGAGCTTGTAATCATTCTTCTATATGTGGATGATCTTATCTTGATAGGTGTGGAAGTTTGAATTGAATGATGCAAGAAGCAACTAGAAAAATAATTCAATATGAAGGATCTTGGGCTGATGCACTATTATTTGGGACTAGAAGTCTAGAAGGAACTTTATGAGATCTATCTAGGACAAGGGAAGTATGTGATCGAGATGTTGAAGAGGTTTGACATGATGGATTTCAAACCAATGACAAACCCGATAATCACAAACTTGAAAATACTAAAGAGTTCTAAATCTAGCTTTGTGGATCCTACCAATTATAGACAATTGATTGGTTCACTGATGTACTTGGTAAATACTTGACCAGATATATGTTTTGCACTGAATATTCTTAGTCAGTTCCAAGTGGAGCCAAGCATGATCATTGGATATCAACCAAGCACATACTAAGATATATGAAAGGAAAAATCCACTACTTCCTGAAATATGATATGAGGAATGATGTCCAATTCATTGGATATACAGTTTCTAACTGAGGAGGTAGTGAGTAGGATGGAAGGAGCACTATAGGAGGATGTTTTAATTTGGCATCCTCCATGATATCATGGATGAGCAGAAAGAAAGATATGATTTCTTTGAGTAGTGCTGAGGCTGAATATATTGTAGCTTGTGAAGTGAGTAGAGAAGCTGTCTGGTTGAGGAAGTTGTTGTCTAAATTATTCGAAGCACCAATGGACCCTATAATGATACATTGTGATAACACCAGTTGTATAAGATTTTCTGAAAAATAGGTGTTTCATGGAAAGAAAAACCATATAAAAAAAAGTATCACTAGTATCTCCACTGATGAGCAAGTCGTTGACATATTGACGAAATCTCTTCCTAATAAGAAGTGTATTTAAGAGACAAGCTTGGTTTGATTGACATATCCTCCTTGATTGAGAGGGAGATATAGGCACATCATTCTTGTATTTGATTGGGAAAACATAATGGAGGATTGGGTAAGCATCTGGCCTCTGATACTCTTTGAGAATGAGGTAGGGCATCCAAGATAAGAGTAGTTGAGGACCGATATTCTTTAATGACTAGCTATCCAAGATAATAATAATATAAGAAAGGACATACTATGTGAAAACCCGGTTGAGGTATGTGCCTTGAGAGACAATGATGATGGTGTCTATAAATCATTGGTCTCGCCAGCATTGTGCTCTGATCTTGCAGATAGATAGATTTGTTAGTCAAGGCCTTGCTATGTAACAATGGTTGTTATGATGCTAAACATATGGGTTACCAATCCAACTCTTCTTATGAGATATTTGTACATTGAGAATGTCCATGTACCACATATGAATACCTCTCTAGTTAAGATGGGGTGTTGAAAAATGTGTAACTAGGTTCAGTCTTCATAAATATGAAATGTATTTTTTATTCTTGTATGTTGTAAAATAAAAGAAAATTATTATTATTATTTTTGGAGCATGGGTTTCATGCTCAAGGTATATTATTTTAGAGGTCAAGCACCCATTGAGTGCTTATAGGGTTTTTCCTAGGTCAACAAGTCAAAAGAGTCATTGTCATAAGTTGCAGACCCCATTGGACACATTGCAACTTGTAAATAATATTATTTTTGACATTAAAAGTGTCAAAATACCCTTCAAGACCAAGTCAGCCTGGTAGCTGGGAAGTTGGCCTATTTTGAGGAGCCACATCTACCTTTAAAAGCCTATATAAAGGAGGGAACTCAACCTCCTTGGAAGACATTCATTCATTCACTCATCTAAGTAAAGAAGAAGAGAACGAAGGAAATAAAGAAGGAAGAGGACAAAGAAGACTTTTTTTTGGTTTATTTCTCTCTCACATGTGCAAAGGATGGCTAACGTTTCTACTACTAGACTAGGGTTTTTCTTCTGCAAGTTCGATCTTGAAGGAAGAAGAGAAATAAGGTCAATGAAGGTCACATTAGGTCATCTTAAAGCACCAAAAGAAGGAGAAAGCCAAGCGAAGGTCTGAATAATACTTGGGAGGCTAGAACAAGCTCACACGTGTGTCAACAACTGTTGCTGGGAGGGCCAAAAATTTTAGACCTGCAGTAGACGCCAAAAATTCTAAAGCTGGGGGTTGCAGTTGTGCTACTGGAAGAGATTTGTCTGGGTTTGACTTGAACAAATGAAATCATCATCTGGAAGGGTTATACTTGGTCTTGGATGGTATTGATCTTGGTCCAGTCTTGGAATTCGTAAATTGAAGAATCTATAAGAAGAGAAGATATTTGTGGGATTTTCTCTCAAGTGGATAGGTTTTGGCCCTGGCTTGCAGCCTACATTCTATGTTCTTGTGTAATTTTGTTCTTCTTGTTTGATGATACACAAACACAATAATAAGTGAAGAAGCTAATAAGTAAGAAAAAGTTAAAAAAGGACATCACAAGCAGTTATCAAGAAAAGAGAAATCATCCTAACTATTTCCCAGTAGATCTCTCAACATAAAGTTTAATGACCATATCTTTCAACATTACTTTTTGATAAAATTTTTTTTTATAGATAAACTCTTATTTGGAAGAAGAAATATCGTGACTCACCTATAAGGGCTCCCTTATTGAAGATAATGGAGAATATCCTAGAATAGGTAGAGTTGGTTCATGTAACCTCAAGATAGGAATTAGTTTCTATTTCTTAGGATGTTGTTCTAACTTCTCTAAAACCATGTTTTCTATTTAATGTGTAATGTGCATGAACAATGTAGAGCGTTCTACAGAGTAAGACCTCCTGGTTCAGACTCTCTTTCGTAGCGCTGACTAGTGGGTTTTATTTTTAATACAAACATTTCCATTTTTATCATGGTATCAGAGCGTCAGGGCTGAGGAACCTGTACGCTAGCTAGTGGGTGGTTCTTTGAACTGAGATCATTGCAGTTGTGAGGAGGATAACTGTGACAAATCTGAAATCACTGCTGGTTATGAGTGTACCTTTGCGACGAGTGCACTGTAGCTCCTTCGCTCATATTTTAAACTTTTCCATCGCAGGTATTTCATGTACAGCTGCGATGACATTGCAGAAAAGAGAGGCATATCTGCGACGATCGTGTAAATCAGAGAAGCTGTGTGGGGAAGCCAAGAATAAGGCTGTAGCTTTCAGAGAAGCTGTGTGGGGAAGCCAAGAACAAGGCTGTAGCTGTCAGAGAAGCTGCGTGGGAAAGCCAAGAACAAGGCTGTAAATGACAACAGAAGGTTGTTTGGAGACTGAGAAGGAAGCCACAGTGATCTGTGGTTGTGCTGTGAAGAACAACGATCTATCTCTATCATAGATCTGGGGTAAATTTAACATCTTTTACCTGTCGATTTTTTTTTATTTTTAAAATCGCCAAGATGAATAACGATATGTTTGAAGCATGCTTGAATGAGCATAACAAGCTCGATGGTTCCAATTATGCAAATTGGAAATTCAAGATGCAGACTCTGCTAGAAGTGCAGAGTGCTTGGACGATCGCAAATGGGGATGAGCCGAGGCCTGTGGCTGGATCAACATCGATCCCAGATTGGGAAAAGTGAGAAGGTAGAGCAAGGACACTGTTGAAGATGTCAGTGAAACACTGCATCATACCTCACATTAGAGAATGTAAGACAACTAACAAGATCTGGGGAATTCTGAAGGAGTTGTATGAGATTAGGAATTCAAATCGTCTTCTGTTCCTCAAGAGTAAGATCATATCCCTGAAGATGCAGGAGAATGAAACAATTGCTTCATTTGTAGCAAGGATCAAGGATCAGAAGAACAAATTGTCATACATTGGCCATACAGTTGATGATACAGATCTTGTAACTATTGCAATGAATTGTGTCACTGATGATTACAAAATGTTCATCACTAGGATCAATGCCAGAGAGAAAATCCCGAAATTTGAAGAGCTGACAGGAATATTGATGCAAGAAGAAGAAAGAAGATCGTCTCTGTAGCCCCAGAGTGTCGATCTTGCATTGATGGCGAAGAAAAACTTCTTGAAAGGGAAAGGAAGTCCACAACAGCAAAATGGAGCAAACTCACACAAAAGACCGAATAAGACCCAAGGTATGCATCCGAATAAGAACTACTCTGAAACTAAATGTTTTTTTTTGCAGAAAATTGGGTCATATTGTCAGGGAATGTAGGAAAAAGAAATATCATGAAGAATAGCAGAAGCAGAAAAGACATGCAGGTCATCTCGCAAATGGTGATCAGGTGCAGAATTTCAGAATGTTCATGGCAAATCGTGATGAAAATGTTGATGGAGACATCTAGTATGTAGATTTAGAAGTGTCAACAAACATGACATGGAATGCATTGGCTCAAAGATTTTAAAGAAATCAACGAAGGCGTGCAGATTTACCTAGGTGATGATAAAAGTCTTCAAATCAAAGGATGTGGGAAAGTTTCTGTCATTCTACCTAATGGTAATATCAAACAAATTTATAATGTTATGTATGTGCCTGGCATAACAAAGAACTTGATTTTTGTATCAATGATTACGGATCAAGATCTGAAAGTTGAATTCTTTAAATCTAACTATTATATTAAAGATCTGCTAGATGGCATGAAGACAATTGCTACAGGAATCCGAATAGGAGGACTGTACAAGTTGGATGTGCGACCTACACCAGTTCGAGCATTGACAGCAGCAAGCCTGACTATAGAAGAGCTTTGGCATCAGAGATTTGGCCACATCAACTATAATGATTTGCTCTTACTACAAAAGAAGGAAATCGTAAGAGATCTTACTATGCTAAAGCAAGTACATAATAATTGTGATGCTTGCACATTAGGAAAAATGCATAGAGAATAATTCCCTATTTGGGTAGAAAAGAAATAGAGGGATATACTTGAATTAGTGCACACAAATATTTGTGGACCCATGCAGACACAATCATTAGGAGGTGCACTGTATTTCCTACTATTTATTGATGACTATACGAAGTTTTCTTGGGTGTATTTCTTAAGTAAGAAGAGTCATACATTCAAATACTTTAAGCATTTTAAAAATATGATTTAAATACAAACAGGGAAACAGATAAAAATTCTCCACTCTGATCAAGGGGGAGAATACAAGAAGGATGAGCTTATCAGATATTGCAAAGATCATGGAGTTTTGTAGTAGTTTATAGTACCCCATACTCCACAGAAAAATGGAGTAATAGAAAGAAAAAACAGAACACTGGTGGAATGTGCTAGATGTATGCTTAAAGGTAAGAATCTTTCGAATGGTTTTTGGGCTGAAGCAGTGAATACTGCAGTTTATTTGAAAAATAGGAGTCCTACAAAAAGTCTTGAGTCTAAAACTCCTTTTCAAGCATTATATGGATATAAGCCTGCAGTAAAACACTTAAGAATATTTGGATCTAAAGCATTTTCCCACATTCCAAAGGAAGGTAGAAGAAAATTAGACTCAAAAGCCATCCTATGTACTTTTATAAGATATTATTCATCATGTAAAGCATACAGATTATTTAATCCCTCTACTCACAAGATTTTTGTTAGTAGAGATGTTAAATTCCATGAGCAGGATAATGAAGAACATGATGAGCACTATGAGGAATGGGACATTCCATACTTTGTGGAAGAAGAAGCAGAGAACAAACAAGGTCAACATCAGACAAAGGTAGAGGATGAATAACAACAACAACAACAGTAGCAGCTGGAAGAAATAAATGATGATCGAATAAGGTTTGAAACCACCTCCCCACGACTCAGGAGATCACGTAGGAAAGCTCAAATGCCTGCAAGATATAGGGAAAATGCTTTTATAACTAGTATGATGAATGTGGTTGAACCATCTAGTTATAAAGAAGCAAATGAATGTAAATATGATTCAATAATCAGAAATAACACTTGGGAATTGGTTGAACTTCCTAGAGGAAAACAGACCATAGGTTGTAAATGGTTACATAAACCAAAGATTAATGTAGATGGAACTATAGAAAAACTAAAAGCTAGGTTGGTAGCAAAGGGGTACTCACAAAAAGAAGGGATGGACTATGAAGAAACCGTCGCCCCTGTAGCTAAATTGAATACTATCAGAATGTTAATCGCTTTAGCTACTAAGAAACATTGGATGATGCACCAACTAGATGTAAAGTCTGCATTTTTGAATGGAGAACTAAAAGAAGAGGTTTATCTAGAGCAACCAGAAGGGTTTGTCCAGAAATGAAAAGAACACTTAGTCTGTAGATTGAAGAAAGCACTTTATGGACTAAAACAAGCTCCCAGGTCATGGTATGAAAAGATTGATTCATTTTTTCTGCAAGCTGGCTATAATAGAAGTAAGAATGACCCTAATCTTCACACCATGAAAGACGAACAAGGGTGTGTAGTTTTGATTTCATTATATGTAGATGATTTGATAATTATAGGTGATGCTACATATTTAATCGATGAAATCAAGCAACATATGTCATAGGTGTTTGAAATGAAGCACCTTAGTGAACTCAAATACTGTTTAGGTCTTGAGATCTGGAGAGACTTAGGTCAAACATTTCTGTCCCAAGCAAAGTATGTCAAAGGCCTGTTAGAAAAGTTTAGGATGGATCAATGTAAGCCTGCAACGGTACCACCACTAGACTTGATTTGGCTTATGTAGTCAGTGTGCTAAGCCAATTTATTTATAAGCCACTTGAAAGCCACTGGAATGCATCAAAGAGTGTTTTGAGGTATCTACAAGGTACTGTAGATTACGGTATTATTTACACTGACTCTTCTGATGTTAGATTGGCAGGATTTGCAGATTCGGATTGGGCTGGAAATGTAGATGATCGCAGATCTATAACACGTTATGCATTTAGCCTTGGATCTGGGATGATCACATGGAGCAACAAGAAGCAGAACAAAGTGTCCTTGTCCTTAGTGGAAGCAGAGTATCAAGCCATGTGTGTAGCAACATGTGAGGCAGTTTGGTTGCGGAGACTTCCCCAAGATGTTGAGGAAGAATAGACAAACGCAACAACAATAAGATGCGACAATCAGAGTTCAATCAAACTTGCCAATAATCTGGTGTTTCACAAAAACACTAAACATATTGATACAAAATTCCACTTTGTCAAGGAGAAAGTGCAATCCAAAGAAATCCATTTGGAATATTGTAATACATGTGATAATGTTGTAGACATTTTCACTAAGCCTCTTGGAAAAGTTAAGTTTCAAATGTTTAGGGAGATGTTAGGCATATTTGTGAACCCATTTTCCATTAAGGGGGAGTGTTGAAGATAATGGAGAATATCCCAGAATAGGTAGAGTTGGTTCACATAACCTCAGGATAGGAATTAGTTTCTATTTCTTAGGATATTGTTCTAACTTCCCTAAAACCATGTTTTCTATTTAATGTGTAATGTGCATGAACAATGTAGAGTGTTCTGCAGAGCCAGACTCTCTTGGTTCAGACTCTCTTTCGCAGAGCTGACCAGTGGGTTTTATTTCATTTAATACAAACATTGCCATTTTTATCAGAAAACAATAAAGGTTTATAAATTTAAACAGAATATGTAGCAACATAATAAGAGATTAAATAATACAAATAAACTAGAAAGGGAGCATCTAGGAAAGTTAAAACTTTAGATATACATTACTTTGTAGAATTCAAGGTGTCATTTATCATTTTCGTATTGATTAGTGTCATTCGTTGTTTCAGGCAAAAGTTGGCCATGACAAAGAATTTGAAGAAGCATTACAAGCCCTTCGTGGAAAGGATTGTGATGTTTTTGGTGAAGAAACTGAAATCAGGGTGCTTACTGTTACTTTAGGTTTTCTGCCTATAAATTATAATTTTTTAAATAAGTAAAATAAATTGTCCAAAAATATACTAACCTTAAATTGTTGCGGCTAGTCGTGGAGGAATCTGAAGGTAATTTGATCCACAATAGTGAAGAATACCAGAAAAAAATGGTTATATTTATTCATTTAGTTGGTTATATTTATTCATGAGTTTAGTTGGAATGATACTGAGAAAAAAAATTGTATTATTCAGGAATATGTAGAGGAAATGTGTAAATAACAACCTTTTTGGACGAATCCATTCTTCTATAATTTTTTTTTGTGAAATTTTTTATGACTTGAGGCTCTCAGAGGGATTTGACAAGCTCAATCCCAATGCATATAGGAAAGATCAGTAATTTACAAGTCATGCTAGACTTGAGTGGCAATCTTTTGTCTAGAAGTATTCCTTTTTCACTTGGCGATTTGAGGTTCTCAATCTTTCCAATAACCAACTTAGCAGTCAAGTTCCTGATGAGATTGGGAATCTTAGAAGCTTGGATGAGTTGAACTTATCCAATAATTTTCTCCAAGGACAGTTTCCATTGAGTGCTTCCAAATGGCGTTGGATACCTTTTGTGGGAAATACAGGACTCTACGGAAAGTCATTAGATCCTTGCTCGCAAGCTTCTATGGAATCTTCAAGATCTAGAAGGAATCAGTTTACAAAGGGAGCAGTTGCTAGCATCTCAGTTGCAATTGTATTAAGTTTAATGCTTTTGGGTATCATTATGTTCTTGGTTTTTTTTAAAATTTATGCTATTTGGGCCAAAGCAGCTTCTTCCTTTGGCTCAGTTTACCATAATCATGACTTCAAATTGAACAATGAAGAATGTAGATGGAAATCTAAAGACATAGTTAAGCAAAACAGGAAACACGGGATGCTTATAACACAGGGTCATTTGAGAGCCATAATTTTCCCAAGAGAATATGCATATGCTAAAAGAACCAGAAGGAAGAAAGAAGTTTGCAGAATGGGAATTATGCTGATGGAATACATCCTAAAGGCAATAGACATTTTTATGATGGGCTTCATGAATTTTTCTGAATTGCAGTAAGTTTTATTTGGGAATGAATGGAATACATTCTAAAAGAAATAGACATTTTTATGATGGGTTTCATGACTTTTTCTGAATTGCAGTCAGTTTTCTTTGGGAATGATAACTACACGGGTTGTTTCCTTTGATGAGATGAGTGTAATATCATTCATTTAGGCTGACTAATTGTTTCCTTTGATGAGATGAGTGTAATATCATTCATTTAGGCTCACTATGAGCATTGAATTGTTTCATATATCATTCTGTGTGGAGCTTATCATTCTTTGGGAATGATAACCACACAGGTTGTTTCGTTTGATGAGATGAGTGTAATAGCATTCATTTAGGCTGACTAGTTGTTTCCTTTGATGAGATGAGTCTAATATCATTCATTTAGGCTGACTATGAGCACTGAACTGTTTCATATATCATTCTGTGTCGAGCTGATTGTGGCATTATAAGTTGTTTACCTGCTATATTTTTCAAATGTATATGTTTATCACCTTAAAACAAAGTGTTTTGGAGTAGAAGAAATTATTCTACTCATAATGGTCCTCCTCACTTAACTTGTTCAGTTTCCTCCAACAATTTCAAGTGGGAAAAACTTAATATTTTTCAAGGACCTCTGGAACCAGTTGTACAAGAAAACAACAAACTACTCAAACTTGAAATTGTCTACAACACCTTCCAAGTTCCATACACTGCACCTGCAATCTTGTTGGAATTGGTAACTGAAACCGAGTTGGTTACTGTGTGAACATTGTATTTTGGAAACCTCCTCTTTGTGAACAATTGCTATAATGTGGCTCCTTCGCTTTGTAAAAAATATCTATAATGTAACTACATGGGGTGGTGTCAAGTTATCTCAATTCTAATTTTATTAAAAAAATGTTGAGTTTCAGGGGATTCTTTTCAAACCAATCTGAAGGACATAACTATATTGACAACTTCTATGGTGAAATTTGAAAACCAAGAAAGTTGTAAGTTGTATATATCATTCTAGCAGGAAACAGTTAACAGGGCTAGATTGGCCTTGAATCTTTTCTTGGTTTGTTAGTTGGAAGGACACAGATCTATTGAAGGGTTGAGCCCAGATTACTCTTTTAAAAATAGTCCCTATGTCTTTGGGAATTTCAAGTAAATAAACTCATACTAAAACTCCTACTAATCTAGAATTAAATTACAATTAATTTTTATAATTATTTTTAAACTAATTCTACAACCATCATAAAGATCAATGCCCAACTATCATAACCTCTATTGTTTTTGTCATTAACAATTTTAACCTAACCATGGAAGTATTTAATAATTTGGAATTATCATTTCATAATGAATACATTGCAATTATGATGCTAATGATCTTTCCCCAAGTCCTCCAAGCATTGAAGCATTGGACTTGTTCCATAGGTACTTTGTTTGAAGCTTTTTTAAAGCAATTAAATATAACTTCCTTTTAAAGAACATGCAGGTTGTAATATGGAGATAAAGGATTGTCTTTTATGTTTGTTTCGTTTTATGGTAATATTAATTTATATTATATGTTGTAATGGTTTTGAAAAATTTTGGTGGTATTATTTTAAATAAAATAATATGGTTGTGCACTTTATTGTAAAAGAAAATGGGAAAATGAATAGATAGATAGATAGAAAATATTTTTCTAAATTTTGTGTTGGAAAATTTAAATTTTGTAAATCAAGTTTATATTAAGAAAATAAATTTTGATTATTCAATGTTATTAGAAAAATAAATGTAAAATAACAAGTATAAATGTATCTTAACTCTAGATTTATAATGCATTGAGAGGGATCAAATCTTTCAATTTGTAAATCTTTATTAAAGTATTAAACTTGAGGAGATAATTACACCTTGAGGGATTTGATTCTAAATACATTAGAGTTAAGATGGATTCACACACACACACACACATATATATGAACTTGACTGAATCATAGAGTCAAAAATGTTGGGTCTACAATATGTGGTTTTTAGATACATGATTTTTGTGACATGGTATATTTCACATAGTATTGCATGTAATGAAGCTTATGAATCAGTTTCAAATCCTCCATTGTAAGATGTATTTTGGCCAAGAGTGATAAATCTATTAGGATATGATTTTTTGATTTATGATTTCCAAGATTGTGTTTCATGATTTATGATTTATATGTTGTGGATATATATTTTATTAAAATTGATTTATTATATCTATCTTTTTAGGTGTCAATTCATAACATGTGGTATTAGAGCCATGGTTGTGAGCCTTTGTGTGAGTTTATTACAAATATGGTCAAATTTTCTAATTTCAGTGCTTAAGAAAGATGAAGTGCTCTATGTCGTGTTTTTCATAGTAAATTTTTGAAAGCATAAGAGAGTGAGTCTCTCGTAAGATGTTTCGAGTATGCAAAGAGCAATTGTGAGAGTCAAAGTTGGCGATTGAGGTTGAGATGCACTTGTATATAACCAATGATTTTGGTAGCATGATGAGAGCATTGAGTGTGAGAAGGTGAGAAGGTGAGAAGGGAAGAGGAACATTTTAAAAATAATTGTGAAAAAAATCTCATAGAGTCAAAATTGTTAGGTCTATGGTAAGTGGTTTTTAGGGAAATTGTATTAATGACCGATGGTATGTTTTCCATAATATTGCATTTAATGAAACCTATAAATAGGCTTGATATCCTATGTTGTAAGATTTCTTTTGGCCAAGAGCAATAGATCTATTACAATATGTAAATGGGACATACTATTGTAAGACTTGAAGCATACCTCTAGTAAATTGACAGTAAGTTTTGTAGATTGCATCTGAAGATTTTTCCCAAGTCAAGTTTAAAGGGTGATTGTTAGGTAAATTTGACTCAGTCTTAAATTAAAGTGGTTAGGTTTAAAGTACATGGTTTTTGAGTTTATGGTTATGCTGACCCATGGTATGTTTCCCATATTATTACATGTAATGAAGCTTATAAATTATATAAACTAAAATCATTCAATTCATAATGAATAAATAAATAAAAATATCTTTTAAAATGAAACAGTTAACAATTTGATTGGGCTAGCTTAGATTTCTATTCATCCATTTTTATGGTTATCCATTGATCTAATTAAATAATTAAGTTAAGGTTTTTATTTATTCGAGGAAATTACGCTATATTCTCAATTTGATTGTGTTATTTTCATATTGACACTGTAAAGTTAATCAATTAATGGGTTGAGATTCCAATTTTCATTTTTTAATTAAATAGTGATATATTCTCCCTTGAAAGGCTGATAATATTGGGAAGTTGAATTGTACATGTCTTTGAAATTATCAGAATTTAGTAATCCTATCGGCCTCTCTTTGCACATTTTGGGGCAATTGCTAGTATTTATTGGTGGCATCTTAGAGTTTCGCACACCGTGGTGTCTTAGAGCTCTGACTAATGTTGGCAGAACGTGACTCCATTGACTTCAACATTAGAAGGAGCTCGTCGATACACCATCTCGATTCTGCATACCCAGGAGAGAAAATATCCATGTGGATGGAGGCTATTGCTATAGCTTCTTCTATTTGAGGGTTTACGTTTTCTCTACACCGCAATTTTGGCTGGTCAAGAAAAGAAACACTCTGAACCCATAGGAAACAAGACAATGATGCAGATGGCTAGTGAAAGTGTTTTTCACATCGCTGTCACGATGATTTATGAAAGCATTGTAATTGTAATTTCCATGAGAAGATGTTGAACTGGAGGTGGAGGTGGAGGTGGAGGTGGAGGCAGAAGCGAGTGTTTGAGCCATTTTTACAAATTCAAGGGTACACTGAGAAACAATGATAAGGATGAGGCAGGGAAACGCTAGCGCAGATTACCAAGTGAAATATGGTTGTCTGGCTCCGGTTGATATAGCGAATGGTTACCTCCCAATTTAGCGGTAAATATCTTGCCCCTGTTTTAAAGCGCACCAAAAGCTATAAAAAAGCTAGTAAGGTTGTGAATGGTGGGAAGAACTCAATATATCAACATGGCATCCTTATCTGGATTATTGATTCCCCAAATATTCGGCAATCAAACAGACATGGGCGCGGTCAAATAATTGACTGCACCCATGTTTGTCTAATTACCGAATATATAGGGATTGTTGTTTGACCACGCCCATGTCCATCTAATTACCAAATATTCGAGGAATCAACAATCCATATAAGCTCAGGGATATTGATGGGGTCCACATCTTAATGCATGTTCACCCCCACCTTGGTTGGCCACTTTCAAAAGATTCGTTCGAGTGTGTGACAGTTGTGTCTCGTTTACGGAAGGGTATGCAATTTAATGGATGCAACATGATGTGTGCCCACTTGAAAAAGAGTACTTTTCTTTTTCGATGTAACCAAGTCGGTGAGTCGATACATTTCTACCACGCAGAATCATTCAATAGCGCCTCAAACCCACACGTGTTTAAATTATTGGAAATAATAATTACTCTCGCATGGAGTGCAATCCAAAGTTTAGAGTCTAAGTTGAGTTGTGTCAGTGTGACTTAAGTGGAGTCCAATATTAGTAGTTTGATTTCACTCTATATTTGGAAAGGTTGAATTTAGTAAGTGTGCATGCCAAGTTATTTTAGGGAAGTCGTTATTCAGAAAAGTATAAACATCCCCCACCGAGTTCATTGTAATTAATCAAGTTTGTGTGATCAATAGAAAAGCAGCAATGCCTGTGGTTTTTGTGTGTTAATTTTGTGTTTCTCCTCTCTGATTTTCCAACAAATGAGCAATCACTTAATACATGCACCTAGGCCTGGAATTTGATGTCCTACATATTTGGCATTTCAAAATGTATTTGATTGCGAGTGGAAATTTTCTCCCGGTGTGTCTTATAAATCGATAATCTATCAAAATGATGCCTACTTTCAAATTGATCCTGTAAACATCTATGATACTTGCCTTAACCTACAAGTGCCCATAAATTCGCATCTCCTGGAACACCAATCCCTAATTTCATAATATCACACAGAAAATCTACAAGAATGGTGAGATTTGATTGATAATAAAAGTGCAGTTATAACAGGCGACGCAATTAAGGAATTCTTGTGCTCTTGTCCATATTTTTTATATATAGAAGCTCATAATTGTCTGCAGAGGAAGTGTAAAGAGAGTGGACAGAGGGAGGCACCATCCATTTTGCTGGACTAGGAATATTGAAGAAAGAAGGCCCTAAGGATTTGTTAGTGTGCTCTGGGAAGGCATAGGCACCTAGTGGAGCATGAAAAGTAGAAGAGCGCAAAGACAACATGCCTTTCAGAGGTTATGTTGAGATTCACCGTGTAGCCCTTGTTAACTATGGGCCTAGCTATGGGAAGCTTGTTGTAATTGTTGATGTTGCGGACCAAAACCAGACATTGGTTGATGCGCCAAAGATGGTGAGATCCAAATAAAACTTATAAGACTTTCATGAAAAAATGTCAAGATTGACATTTCTAGAGTACTAAAGAAGAAAGTTTTGATTGAGGCTATGGAATCTACAAAAGTTCAAAAGAGATGGGAGAGTATTCAAAAGAGACGGGAGAGTATTTCATGGGGTTAAAAATTAATCGTGCAAAAGTGAAGATTTGAATTGAACGACTTTGAGACTGAGAATATTGAAGAAGCAGGGAATTTGTTCGAAGAGAAAAGATTGTGGTTGGTGAATTCCATCCATGCCAAATGACTCATGAGTAAGCATATTCATTCATTCGGTGTATCCTTCATCTCATCTCTACCATACCATTTATTTCATGCCCATATTTTTGTTTTGTTGGTTGGGAGGGCGTTGATATGAATTTGAGATTGATATATAAAAGGATCATATTATAGCACTAGTTTCTTAACATAATCCTATTCTCATCAATGATTTGTTGCTATTCATTGTTGGGTTTAATTCAATTCAATGATGATACTTCTTTCTCTTGTAACGAGAAAGGATGGTTCTAGTGGGTTTCGATCAGGCTCCACTGTCGAAGAAGTTACTTAAGGAATCGATGCTTCCAATCTCAGTAATTGTCACTAGTAGAACAATTTTATTGATTCTTTCTCAGTTATAATTTCTTGATTTTATTGGAGGGTGACTACTAATTTTAGTGATCATGAATACTTTGGTTTGTATGAATACTTGGTTTGTTGTGGTGTGTTCCTTCTGACTTTCAAATTTTTGGTTTGGTTTTGTTCCTTTATAGTGTTCTCCATTAGTTTGGGAGATTTGTTTATGAATTATGAGGGGCATTGTTTGATTTACATTGTAATGTTAGCTTTAGACTAGGAACATCACATTAGGTGAAATAATAAATATAATAATATGTTGTTATCTGATGACTAAAATGTGTTTATAATGCCAAAGTGATTGGGAGACAATCCACAAGTGGTATAGTTTGCGAGAGCTATTGGAATGAATGATCCTTGTATTTACAAATGAATTGCAAGGTAATTTCAAATACCTTATTTTAAGTTTATTGGAAAATAAATTAATTAAAGTGTTAATTTATAAAACTTTAGATATGATTCGAACTTATGAAATTTTAATAATGGTAATTTTTTTTCAAGAGTTTTTCAAAATATTTGATCTCGCCAATTTGAAAATCTAATATACAAGAAATTATTTTGCAACATACTCATTTACTTATGTGAAGAACAATTCAATAATACTAAGCTATGGAAACAAATTTATTAATCAAATCACTTCTAATAATGGTTTTAGTTTGAATGTTTTCTTAACCATTATAACATTACAGAACATAGGTCTATCTGGAAAGAAAAATTAATATTGAAATATATGTTAAATATTAATCAAATGTCCATTTTTTTATAGTAAGCTTTGGTCGAGTAATAGCATACCATAGTTCAAATCAAAGATAAAACTTATCTTTGATTAATAATGAATAAAATAAATTTGAGAGAAGCTTTTTCATGCCCCCGCTCCCCCGTTAGTATTGATGGCACTTTCTTTATTAAACCATTATGGACATCAAATATATAGATGTTAATGATGTGCTTTGATATAAAATGGTTAATGTTGATTTTTTTTTTTATCATGATTTTTCTACTAGGCTGATTTAGTAGTAGTCTCCCCCATTAGTATTGATGGGACTTTCATTATTAAACCATTATGGACATAAAATATATAGATGTTAATGATGTGATTTGATATATGGACATAAAATATATAGATGTTAATGATGTGATTTGATATAAAAGGGTTAATGTTGATTTTTTTATCACGATTTTCCTAGTAGGATAATTTAGTAATAGTCTAATAGTTTTTCTTTTTTTTCTAATCATTTTTTTTCAACCAATTTTGGCTTAAATTGGATAGGGATATCTTGAAATTGTAATACAATTTCAACTCTAAAATCTAAAAAATATTGAATGCCTTGGGATGGCTTAGACGATGTGGTGAGTAGTGTTCAAATTTGAAGGGTTGATTTTAATTTCATTTGGAAGGGCATATATTCATTGGAGTAGTCTTTAAGTGCAAATTTTTGGAATTTCTATCGGATTTCTGGCTAGAATCCAATGAAAATATTTGTGGTCAATTCTTGATTTGTGTTGTTTAAACTGGTTTTTTTACTGCATATATGGATTCAACACCCTTAAAAACCCCTGATGCACTTCAATTATGAAGAGTTCACCTATCAAACTTGTCATTTCAATGAATCCCTACGGGATGCTAGACAAATTAGATCAGAAAATAAAATGGAAAACTTTTCAAAAACTCTCACATAAAAGACTTGTAATATATTCATCTAACCCTTCAAAGATAAATGGTTATTAAAACAATGTACTTCGTAAAATGTACTTCATAAAAAAAAAATATAAAGCGTAAAATGAAGAGCATGAAAAATGCAAAAGCATCATAAAATTTTCATTTGACAGATAGAGGGGATTTGAAATTTTAGGCTTGCATGGATCGCTTGGCCCTTGGTTAACAATTCCTTATTATTTTCCTTGTGTTGTGAATAGACGGGTTGTATTCAATGATTCATATTTGTGTGCACTGCATTGATTTATTCATACATTTGTATTCATCTTAGTCAAAATAGGCACACTGTGTTACTCCTACATTCATATTTCTCTTATTTAAAAGATAAAACACTCTTCGTTGTCAATTTTTTTATGAAACTAACTCACAAAATAGAAGAAGAGATAGATCAACGACTTCAAAATAAGCCTCTTCGAGGGGGAAACCTACTTTACATTACACAAATGAATAATTCTTGGATGATACAAATGACAAGACCTCCTTTCTATATATATGAGTCTAAGGGGTCACAATATAATCAAGGATGACATAACAATAATAATGTAAGGGCACAATAATAACAATAGTGGGCTTTTATGGGGCACACTAATAACAATATGGGGACTACATTGGCACAACAATACAATAAGGTGATACACTAGTACTATAAGGATATAACATGCCCCTCTCCTTAAAAAAGTGTTGTCCTCAACATTTGAATAGTTTTGGATGCTTCTATATAAAATTTTCATCCTCCCATGCAAAATCTTCAGTGGTTAAGTTCTTCCACTTGATGAGATACTCTGAAATTGATCGATTTTGTACCTATCAGGTTCTTATTTCCATGACTGCTTCAGGTTCGAATATGATTTTTCCTTCCTCTTCAAGTTTCAACAATATTGTTTGAACTGTGAGCTTGTCACCTATAACCCTCTTTAAGCATGAAACATCAAAAACTTGGTGCACTCAGAAAGATGTAGGAAGCTCCAATTAGTATGCCATAGTACCAATCTTTTGCAACACCTTGTAAGGACCATAGTACTTTGGTGATAATTTTTTATCTTTATTAGCTTGCTCGAGGGACATTTGTTTGTATGGTTGTAGCCGTAAAATTACCCAGTCGCTTACATCAAAACTTCTTTCGCTACTATGTTGATATTCTTGTTGTTTCATTTGATTCTATGCCAAAGTGAGGTTATCCTTTAAGAGTTGGAGAACTTGTTGTTGATGCTTGATGTGATCTTCCATTGCTTGAACCTTGGAAATTTCTCTTAAAGATGATGTGATGGATGGTGTATTAGTATCCATAAAGTGCCATAAATGGGGTCATTTTTGTTGAAGTGTTATACCACCATTCAACTAGAGATAACCACTTGACCAATTGTGTTTGTTTGTCAGATACGAAGCAACAAAGATATCCTTCCAAACATTTGTTCACTATCTCTGTTTTTCCATCTATCTTGAGAGTTTGAGGAGTGGTAGTTCCTCCCAATGCATTACAAGATATGGTCGGATTCATTTCTACATTCTCCAGGCTTGGTTCCTAGTGTATATCCTCTTCTTTTGAAGTTTCTTGATCCTTTTCTCCCTCCTCTTCACAATCTACGTAGGATAATTTCTTCTCAGCACACTTATGACCTTTATTATATTTGTTATCGCAATTGTATCAAAGCCATTTTGCTCTTTTTTCTTCCAATTTTTGTGGTGTGAACCTTGTAGGTTGTGGAAGGCTAGGAGAAACAACACTTCCATCTTTATAGTTTTGAGTGGTGGACTTCCTTCTTGCCATAATTTTGCTTTCCACTTTTCATGCCACCCTGAATGCCTTCTCCAATGAATCAGGTTCCCAAAGGTGAACTCCATGTTGGATGTTATCATTTAAAGTCCCTATGAAGACATCAATCTTATGCTCCTCTGGAATATCATTTACCTTTATATTCAATTTTTTGAAGTCCTAAAATGTGCTCTGCCATTGAACCCCTTTGTTTCAAATTTATCAATTGGTTGAAGAAGATGTTTCTCCTTGTATCCTCATAATATGCTATCATTTCCTCCATAAGAGTGGACCCTGTGAGCATTTGTTTATGACAGTAAAGTGATCGATACCATGAAAAACGACTGGGTTCTAGATATAAAGTTGCAATACGTACCTTTTGTGTGTTTTTCACATTATGGAGATCAAAGTATTTCTCCATTTGTAGTATCCATGTTACGGTATCCTTTCCATCAAACTTCCTCATATCGATCGTTGAAATATGGTAGGTCTTCAATATAACATTAGGTTATATGAAATCATGATTAAAATTTCTTTTGTTCTCATCATGAGTTTCCTCTACTACCTTTTTGCCATAGGAAGCCTTTCTTATAACAACTTTGTCTCACCTTCCTTCAAACCTTCTATGTATTTCTTCAAATCTGCTTCTATGCAATCGATATTAACTTCCATGGTATAGATAAAACTATTTATCTTAGCTTCTATCGCATTATTCAAATCATCCATCCAATTTTTCTTACTAGGTGTTTCAATTTTATTGATTCGAGTCCTTCTCTTTCTTGCTTTTAGGAGCTCGATCTTGAAATGATTCTAACTCTGTAATTTCAGATCTCCAAGTTCCGAAATTTCAGCCCATAGTAGCAATCTAAGTCCTCTTTCCAACCCCACAAGTCTAATCTATATTGGATTCTCCAATCTAGAGTTATGCCCAATATTCAACTATGTACTTATTATAGACTAGTTCAGTAAAACAAACTTGTACGAAGTGCCACGTGTCACTGTTTCAACCTTTAACCTTGAAAAAGATACCCAAAAAATTCTAGTCCATCTTATTTCTATCAATTTTGACTAAATTTGAATCTGATACTCATAGAGAAAGTTATGGTGATTTTCCCAAGGTGGTTTGTTTGAGATCGAATTCGAGAGCTTGCAAAATCCCTAACTTCCTTAGTTCATATATTTGAAAACATAGCGAGTCAAGATCTAAAATTTGGTTAAGAGGTTCATCACAATTTCGGCTCAAATGGGTTTTAATTTCAGCTTCTAAAGCTTCGTAGAGAAAATGTTATAATGAAAATTCCATGTTGACCTATTTGAAGCAACGAAACCCTAGAATCCAAAGCTTTGATATCAAATGTTATGAAACCAGCTCACAAAATAGAAAAACAGATAGATCAATGACTTCAAAATAAGCCTCTTTGAGGGGGAAACCTCCTTTACACTACACAAAATAATAATTCTTGGATGATACAACTGACAATACCTCCTTTTTGTATATAGGAGTCTAAGGGGTCACAATATAATCAGAGTCGACATAACAATAATAATGTAAGGGCACAACAATAAAAATAGTGGGCTTCTATGGGGCAGAATAATAACAATATGAAGACTACGTGGGCACAAAAATACAATAAGGGGGTGTCACTAATAATAATAAGGGGCTACACTAGTAGTATAGGGACCTAACAAAAGTAAACTCCTTCTACACCACATTGTGTTTAAACTTATTTTAAACTTTAATTTAAGAATAAATCAAAATAATGTAAAATCACTGAACTAACTATTTTCACTTTCCTAAAGGTTTCAAACCATTTTAGAATTGTCATTTAAGGTTAAATAAAAAAAAAAATAATGAGATGATTTTGCTATCGCCTAAGTTAAAGTGCAGCGGATGCGTAGTCCAGAGGAGGCCACATGGGAGGATGAAAGATTTATGCAAAAAGCATACCCTAGCCTCTTTCGAATGCGAGAATGAACACCGGGGAGTGTGTTTCTCATAAGGGGAAGAGATGTAACACCCTTGGTTTACTCATTTACTGTCATTTAATTTTACTACAAACTTAACAACCTATGGGATTAGTGAAAAGCCTGGTGACACCTTAATTTTTTAAAGTTGGTTATTTATTTATTTGTTTAATAGAAAATTATGATGAGCCTTAGAAACTCATAGAAAAACCTGAAACTAATTTTTAACTTCTAGATAGTTAGATAAAATTATCTTTTCTCATTTCCTAGAGATAAAAATATCTCAGTGGGAAAGCAAGGGGGTTGGCTAAAGGAAGAAAGAAAAAGTTGAATACACCTTGACAGAGAAGAAGGAACATGAACAAGAGACTAGGAGGGTGAGACATGACACTTCTCGAGGAATATTTCTTGAGTTGGACTTGAAGTAGTGGAAAACTACAACACAGACAAAACTCTATAAGTTCTATGTTGGAATGTGGGGTCTTGATTCCTATGAACTGACCTTGATAGGTCACTGTCGAGTTAACTGTTCTGGAAATTAAGAAGCTTGGGGGGAGAACTAGATGTAATCGTTATTCTCGTCGGAAGGGAGGAGTATTCTTTTCCTGGAAGTCCATATTATTACAGATAAGTGCATCTATTTCTTTTCAAAACTTATGCTATTCTACCAATGTTTTAGAATAACGAGATCTCTTAAGATTATTATTTTTGTTGTGGTTGAAAATAGATATTTATTTTTTAATTTTTGGAAAAAAAAGACCATATTTATGACTATGTGTAATGTGAGTTTGTTAAGAAGGGTTTGTATGTTCAGTACAGTAAAATTTTGTATTCCATTTTTCTGACTTATGAATGAAAGGATACCCTTGGCCTTCTGTAGAATACAATAGAAAGAGGATTTCAAAATTCGAAGAGGCACTCTAACATTGTAATAATAAATACATAAAAGGGAATAAAGAGTTATGGAAAGAAAGTCTTCAATAATAATAAAACAAGGAAACTAGATTTTTGGATCTAGTTAAACTCCAACTTAACAAATTGAGGTTCATTGAAGAGGTATCCAAAACCTCACAAAACTTGTTACTTAAGTACCCCATGGGCAGTGGGAAGGTCCTAAGTGGCCCAGGTCCCACCTCTCTATCGGATACTAGTGAATATTTATAGAGGAAATGAATAACAAAACACTTTTGTAATAATCTTGTAACTACTATAAAGCACAAACTATATATGTAATTCAAAAGGTAATGCAATGGTACAATTTAGAACCTAGATATGAATAAATAAGGACTAACTATCATACTAAAATTACATAGTGCAAAAAACAAAAACAAAATTATAATTATGTTACATTAATAACTGCAAAGAATCCTCTATGTCGTTATGCAATTAAGCATTGTAAAATAAAGAGAGAAACTTGAACAATCATGTAAACGAACTCAGAACGTTGTCATAATACAAGGTTTTTCCGCCAAGTTTGAAGTCATATCCTTACATTATCAAAAAATAGAGAAATTCTACAGGGGAATCTCCCCATCACCATTATGAGTCAATAATATGTAAATACAACAAAGTATTTTATTGTCCTAGCATTACACATTTGCACTCTAGCAGAAACCCTAACTATTAAACCCTAGATTACAACTTCTATTCTTAGAGACGAGTGTTTGAAACATTATAAGCATAACCTAAACTAGAATAATGATGTCCGACGAAACTTGGAAGACAGGACTATGTAAGAGGAGAACCCGGAACTGGTAAAGAAACAAGTCATAGCGCAAAAATTGTTGTAGATGCCAAAACCCTCACATGTCGAACACAGATTACAAGAATGAGTTTAGTAGTTTGATTATATAACAAACCGTAAGTTGTAGGTGGTACGTATGAGGTAATAAAAGTTACCTAGGGATGAATTCATTATTTTTTACCATGCGTGCCTCTGAAAAGAGAACCTTTCTAAATTAAAAATAGAATTGCGGCTGCAAATAAAATGGGAAGACAAGTTATATGGCACAAAAAGAATTACCTTGTGATTCATAGATAGGCTACGAGTACTGGTAGAATGGTCCATATTAGAATTATCCTAAGACAAGCCTTGGAAACCAGCACATTATTTCTCCTTCCCTATCAAACATCATACAGACCAGGTTATTGGTCGATCAACTACTTTATGATTTAACTTTGTATAGTGATTCAGGACACGAGCTTACCTGTTACCAAGGAGAGTATGCGTGAGTATAGAACCATTAGTGACACCACCTCAACGATTTGCAGAGAAAAAATATGTTGATAGGGTGAATGCATGAATGAGCTACCCACAATGTTGGGAGAAGAGGGTTAGTTACCCTCTAACGGACCCCATTCTATTTTGGCCGCTGATATAACATTAATTGCATAGGGCCATGGATTTGGTATCACCTGAATCCCAAGGCAAGTGGTGACCACTTGTAAGGTTTGTGAATGTTCTTTAAACAACCACTTGAGAATATAAAAATGCAACATCCAATATTTATCAAAAGGGTAAGGTTCCAATTTATGATCTGGACCCTTAGTACCACCACCGGACATATAAAATGGTGTTTGTAATAAACATTGAAATAATATAAGTGAGACCTGTTGCTTATAAAACATTACACAGTTGAAGTAATCATTTAGCTAGGTATTTACCACAGTTAACTCATGTATGAACCTTTTTATATTTCCATTCATCGAGGATAAACTTAACCGTAATAATCAACTTAATCCCAAAGTCCCCAACCTTGTAGCAAGGATGTAGTAACTACAATGAACATAGGTTCATGATTATACTAAGTTAGAGATATCAATATTGCGGAAAAATAAAAAGCATGAAACATACCATTTATGCCATAATTCTTATTACATAGTAAAAAGGAAAAACAAATTGGGGTGTGTGAGTGTATGTGACGAGTGGTATCAGAGCATCATGGTTGCAACACTGTGGCCTATTTGGGAATTGTGAAATAACAAAAGTATTAATGATTCACAGAGGAAGACGAAGCAAAATGAGGAGAAGAGATGGAATCACCCCACTTGGGAGGTCATCGGTAGGATTCGGACTTGTACCTTTTACAGAAGCTAACTCGGAAATGTGGTTTTAGTTGGGAGAGGAAACCCACAATACAAATGTGATGTTTTTGGAAACAAATCAACAAATACGAGATGAGATGACGAATATAAAAGTTGATAATGAGAGCCTGAGGCTGGAACAGGAGAGAATTATGAAAAGTATCTTAGACAAACAAAATCAAAGAAATTCAAATCCTAGTTCTGACGATGGAAACAAGGATGAAGTGCATCGCTAGAGAGAGGGAAATCTATAATTTAATGGAAGCAGAACTAATAATGAAGAAGAGTTTGAAAATGATTCTGGTGGAAAAGGGATCAAGAGGCAAAAGGTTGAATTGCAAGGAGAGTTCAAAAAATCAACCCCCCAACTTTTGATGGACAAATGAAAGAAGTTGTTGAAGTTTGGTTAATAAATATGAATAAATACTTTCAGATTTATTAATACAATGAAAATTTAAAGGCCAAGTTGGTGATTTATCAGCTATAAGGTAAAGCCACCCTATGGTGGGAAGAAATTAAAATTGTTCAAGGAATTGACAAGTAGGAAGTGACTTGGGGCAACTTTCAAAAGCATTGCAAGGACAAGTATTTAACACAACCATTATATGATGAAAAGGAAAAAGGGTTCCATGATTTGAAGTTAAAAAACAATCCATGGATGAATTTGTAACCAAGTCTACATATCTACTGAGATATGTTCCCTATATTTGTGAAGAGAAAGCCAAGATGCAACATTTTATTAGTAGTTTGAAAGATTTCATGAAGGAAAGGTTAGAATTTGACAATCCAAAGTTGATGGATGAAGCTATTCAAAACTCATGAATCTACTACTAACAAATGAAGCAAAAAGGGGAAAGTGGCAGAATTTGGCCAAATAAAAAAGGGTAGAAAATTTTCCAGAACATTAAGAATGCAAAAGTTGATGGTGTTAATAATGCACGTAGGAAACAACATAATGGGCATCTGGGGAAAATTCAACAAAAGTATTGGCTGCAAGGTGAAACTAAGTAGGTTGAGGTTTCAAGTAAACAAGAGCCTAACTAATCATAAAAACCTCCTTTGGAGTGCTAGGGATGTGGGGAGCCCCATTATTACAAAAGAATTCCTCACTGTATTAGAGTAGAATCGACTGCTCATATTCAAGAAGCCTCTATGGTTGAGGAGGTAGAAAGAAACATACCAAGGATTAATGTTGCTTTGGAGGATCATCGGGCCGGATATCAACCTACGATGATAGAATTTCAAGGTAAAATAATTAACCATTTTATCTCCATCTTAATAGACCCAGGTGCAAGACTAAGTTATGTCAGTCTAAAAATAGTTGAGTTATGTCATTTGCAAATTGTCAAATTTAAAAACCCCTGGTTAGTCCAACTAACTATTGGGGCTAAAAGAAAGAAACTGCTAAAGTAGAAAATTGTCCTGTCGAAACAGCTAGACACCAAATTGAAGTGAACATAAATATTTTACATTTGGGATCCTATGATCTGCTAATCAGAATGAACTCGATAGAAGAATATTGGTCCTTGGTAAACTATAAGGATAAGACCATTAGTTTCCTCACGAAGGAGAGTGTTAGGCAAGAAATTTGAGGAATTAAAAGAGCCATTAAACTACGACCTATCATAGCTAACCAATTAAGAAAGTGCATTAGGAATGGCTATCAAATATATATTGTGCAGGTGGGCTATACTAATTCTATGGATAAGATAATTGCCTTTTGAAAAATACTAGTTATTTAAGAGTTTGTTGATGTACTTCCGAAGGAAATTCCAGGGTTGCTTCCTAAGAGGGATATTGACTTTACTATTGAATTAATTCCAAGAGGGACCCCAGTGTCAATAGGTCCTTATAATATGAGCATACTTAAGTTAAAAAAAATTAAAATGCAGTTGCAAGAGTTACTTGACAAAGGGTACATTCACCTAGGTGTATCACCCTAGGGATCCCCAGTGTTGTTTGTGAGAAAGAAGGATGGCACCTTACAATTGTGTATTCAATATAGACAATTGAATAAGTTAACCATTAAAATAAATATTTGTCACCAAGGATTGTTGATTTATTTGATCAAGTTAAAGGTGATACTATGTTTTCTAAGATTGATTTACGATCAGGTTATCACCAAATAAGAATAAAAGTGTTAGAAAATTATATATTACAGAGCAATGGAACACATAAAATATTGCAGAAATATAAACATAGAAAACACATAAAACAAGAGAGACACAGATATACTTGGTTCACCCAGTTTGGGCTACGTCCATGGAGAAATAGCCAGTCCTTATTTTTATATTATCCAGCAAATTAAAGAGATACAACCTACAAAAAATCCGTTGTAACTCCCCCTTCGTTCTCAATCTCCTCTCTCTTCCTCACTTAGAATACAGATATGCATAGACGCAATACAATTCCCTCATATATAGCGAGGGGTTGCCTTCTAGGGCAAAAAACCCTAACTTAAACATAACTTCTACCGTCAGATCTCCGCTTAATGAACGGCCCTAATTGACTACGAAATTGCAACATTTTACAAGAAAATTTTACATCTATTCTTAGCTTCGGGGGCGCTGCCCTCGATGCCCCCACCAGAGGGGGGGGGGGGGCTCCCAAAAGGTCATAGCAGCCCCCCCTGGACCCCCCCTGCAATGAATATTTTATGGGTGGCAACGTTGGGGTCCAATGCAGTGATACCTTTGAATATAGAAGATAATCAGGCTCCACACCCAATAATCTCCCACTTGGAGACTGATTATAACAACTCCACTACTGCTTCATTTGTTGGACAATGGCTCCACTTTGGACCTGCATATTTCTCATCTTCTTCATCATACTTGAAGACCAATTGAAACTGAGCAGATTCTCAGTTTCTCCTTGGTTACAACTTTTGTTAACATATCTACAGGATTCTGGCTCGTGTGTATCTTTTCCAGCTTCAACTGTCCATCTTCCAATGATGACCATATGAAATGGCACTTGAGCTGTATATGCTTAGTCTTGGAATGAAATGCAGAGTTCTTTGCAAGATGTATGGCACTCTGGCTGTCACTGTATAACCTACCCAACTCCTGCTTCTTACCCAATTCATCCAGAAACCTTTGTAACCAAATCATTTCTTTACTAGCCTCTATAGCAGAAACATACTCTGCTTCTGTTTTTTAGAGTGCAACAACACTTTGTAGTTTTGAGACCCAACTGACAGTTGTTCCACCTACAGTAAACACATGCCCTGTTGTGCTCCTCCTATTATCTCTATCACCCGCCATATCTACATCAACATATCCCTGTAGAGCAATGTTTGAACCACCAAAGCATAATGCTTGA